>JAQGAF010003754.1:0-16392 GCA_034687865.1 Kryphioiulus occultus
TCAGCATAAATTGCTGATATTTCTGTCAATCATGCACTCAAGTAAGGTCCGCTGAATAACTGGTAAGTTAATTTTTTTATTGATTTGCGTTGTTTATTAAAATGTAGTATAAAATAAAATGTAACATGAGGAATTTAACTATGAATTTAACTCCTTCGCCCTCTTAAAGCTTCAGTTTATTAGCCGTGGAATGTCAGATCCCTAAAATGAAATCATTAAAAAAATAAAAATTTGATAAAAATCTTCGTACGAGGAGAAGTTGAATTCGAAAACAAAAATTAAGCTGTTTTTATTAATTTTACAGGAATGGAAAATCGTTTGAAACTGCATTATTACTATCCATATTTCTGGGGGCATTTGGCATCGATCGTTTCTATCTAGGATATCCTGCACTTGGTCAGTATATCCAGTTCCTCATCAGATTTAAATTTCAGCAAATATTCAAAATAGAACGGTGTGGGATTAATTTTTACCTTCTAGGTCTTTTGAAGCTTTGTACATTAGGATTTATGTTCCTTGGCCAGCTCATAGACATCATACTCATTGCAACGCAGGTAGGTCCTATAGGGGAATGTTCAGGTATTCTGCAAAAAATACATTGTCGATTTTTACTAACTCAATTTTGCTTATTTTTAGGTTGTAGGCCCAGCAGATGGCTCAAATTATGTCATTAGTTACTATGGACCTGGAATTACGGTTTTAAAGATGAATAATGAGACTTATAAAGTACCACAAGATGATTGGTAATCCCATCATCCAGCCTATGAATTGAAAATTTTGCATATTTCCAAGACCGACTAAGCAATAGGTTCATTCCATAACAGCATGAGCTAGAAGGGCATGAGCTATTGGCATATCGTGAAATTCTTTGTTCTGTAATTCTTTTGCATTCTGTTTGAAAAAATGTAAATAAACCAATTTTTTTCTTTTTGAAAAATTTTGAATTACTATATTTTCAGAAAAAATTATGCATAGTTTCTAAGTGGTATTGCAGAGGTTTAAAAATGAGCACAAGACCAAGTACAAATGACAAAGAAATGTCTAATTCAGATAGAGCATCAGATCAAATAGGAATGCCAACAACTTCTAGCAAAGACCTTCAATTCAACAGTAATCATGTAAGTCTGTCAATTATTCGTTCTTTCACTCTTTGGGAAAAAATGGCATTTGCACTTGGCTAATGCATGCACTTCTGAAATTATTGGAAATATTTTGTGAGAAAACAGATGCACCTTTCTCAATGATTGTGCACTGTCAAATATACAGGCACAAAGTTTAACAAATTTCCATCAAGATCACTGCAGTACTGTTACTTTTGAATGTTCATAGGTTCTTTACACAGAATCAAATGTAGCAGTGATTGCAGAAAACACAAATAAACCGACTGTAGATGTTCAATCAGCAATTGCAATTCTAATAATGGAACCTAAGGATGATGTCCTTGTGAGCCATACCAAACAAACGATGGATGGGAGTGTTGGACAAAACACTTCAAAATTTAAAGTTCAAATTGAAGGTCGAATTTTTGAAATTGACAGGCAAGTTGTAACAAAGTGGCGATTTCAAACCAACATAAAATTATGGAAATATGCTGTGCAAATGTATCTTATATAAATATAGCGATACTCTTTACAACAAATCGACATATTTCCACAACATTCTTCTAAAAAGGGAACTGTCAAATGACTCCCCATATATTCTGGCGGGTGTTCAAGCTGCAGCGTTTGAGTCAATATGTAATTGGATGCATTCGGGAGAAATAACAATTGGACCAGAGAATATTGGGACCATATTAGAAGTTGCCATTAAGCTGGAGATCGATGGTATGCTTAAAGATTTCAAGCAGTATTATTAATGGTGATGTTATTTATAAAATTCTGTCAATATATCCAGACTTAGTAAGAACATGCTTACAATTCCATGACTTGATGTTGGAATCACCGGGTCTAATGCGAACATATGAACTGGCCGGCAAATATGGCATAAAAGACTTAAAATATAACGCCCTAAGAAAAATGCAGGTCGATTTTATGAAATTGGCCAAATCAACAGTTTTTCTCGATTTTGACACCGACCAGGTATGCCTGCTTTTAGATGACAGTCATTTGCAAATTGACAGGTAAATATACCATCTAATATTCCATGTGAATTTTTTTATCGCACATAAACATTCGAAAAAAAAGTAAATGACATATTCAGGGTGTTACCAAGTTTTATATATGTACCGAATTAACTAATTTCCAGCGAAATGAATGTTTTGGATGCTTGTGTACGTTGGCTTACTTTCAATTGGGAAAAGCATCAAGCACATTTCAAAAGAGTCCTCGACTGTGTCCGATTTCCCCTGTTGAGCACAGCAACTTTGGTGATTCTGGCTACAGGAGGAGAAGATAAAGAAAGTCAGATTATTAAGGAAATGTGGAAACACACTGTGACCCAGAAGAAAGTGTTTGATGCCCTTGTGTAAGTGCTGAATAAAATTTAAGCCCACTGCATCATAATAGGAGATACCAAGTAGTCTGTAAATAAGAATCCACTTAGGAATTTAAAAAAAGTTTAAATTAGTATAAAAATAAGAAATAATTCAAAATGAAATTTGAAAATTACCAATTGCAAATTATGTCCAAGCAAACTGACGCTATATATTCATAGATTTCAACAGTAACATGTAACCGTTCCTGGAAGTCAATAACAGAACATAAAGTTTGATTAATTTAGGTTCAAAGCAGGCATGAAATGCAATTTGCCTTATAAAGTCGTACACCTTAAACCAAAATTACGGAAAAACATGAAAAGAAAATGCTCGTCTGGAACACTCGAGATGGAAAAGTTGGATAATGAGGTAGAACAAACAAGGATTAGGTCACCATCAACCAACATTTTTAGTCATCACAACTTAGTTGTAAGTCAATCTTTTCAAATGCAAGATCTTAATTTTCAATATATTTTCCTTGCAACTGAAATCAGAATCAAGCAGCTACGAAGGTTCAAGCTGGTCTAAGAGGATATAATTCTAGAAAATCCCTAGCAGTAAGCAATCCAGATCAATATTTGCACAACTACGACTTCAATAATCAACTGCAAAAGTGTTGGTATCTACAAGACATGCAAATGTATATAAAATTACATGTATTATATGTCGTTTAGCAAAGAAACGAAGCTGCAAAAAAAATTCAAGCTTGGTACAGACAAAAACAGGCATGGGCCATACGTTGTTAGGGTTATACTATAGTATATGCCCTGCTTCAGCATAGATATAATGAGAAAGTGGGTCTCTCCTAACAGCTCGTAAGCTGGCAGTGATTGCCTGCAGATATGGAAAAAAATAGAAAAAAAAATTCATGTTCAGGTTAGTTTTGACAATGATAAACAAAAAAAAAGGATGCACTCTGATAGATAGGACAGGTCATTCTTGTCTACTAGACAAGTAGGGGCATATACTATCGTATAATTCCTTTAATCGCAATTCTCATTTTTAAATTGTATTTTGAGGTATCACATCTCTTACAGAATCTGCAGAAATCTTCCTTGCTGAGTAATCCTCAATACATTCTTGTTTTGGGAAGCCACAACAGCCATTCGAATAAGCAAATGGACAATATCCATTTGAAATAACCGCAATAGACTTCCAAACAGGTTTTCTCAGAATCTCGGACACGAAATAAAAAAATTAATGGTAAGCAATTCATATTAGAGCATTATTATAGAACTGCCGCCTGAAGAGGTGGCACAGAAACCTACATATGACCGAACAATATTGTGTGTCGATGAACTGTATTAACCGATTTCCTAAAATAACATTTGACACATTCGAGCATTCGCTTATCCTTTTTTAACAATCAAATTAAAATTTAATCTCTGTACAAACACAATCACAATCAGTAATTAAAAATGACTCAACATCCTTCACGATTTTTAGATGAAAGGTTTCTGCAGTAACATTATTTCGCACTGCTAACATCTAATTGTTTCAGATTGTCCCATTGAGAAATCGGATGCTCACAAAACTCTTGTGAAGCAGGGTGCTATATCAACAATAGAATTATTGAGCTTTTTTTAATTTGAAAACTTAATTTCTGATATTTAAATAATAAACATATTGAAAATAGGATGTATAAATAAGTTAAATCATTCATGAATTGTTTCTGTGAAAAACAAAATATACATGTAACGTGCATTTGAACTATTTTCATAATTTCTTAGTTACATCGAAACTTGTTAAGATTGTGTTTTGTTGAAAAGGTTTAAAGATCAATAACCAATGTCACGTTTACTGCTGTCCATCCCACTTTCCAAAAAATATTAAAATAATAATTATATAATATATAAAGAAGAAAAAAGAAAAATTACTCGAGCACCAGAAAATACTTCATCGGTTTACGATTTGACACCAAGAATTTGTATTTATAGACCGTAGTTGTACTCATTTCAAAACCTGTTAAACAGACAGTTGTTAAGTTAAATAAGTTCATTAATTGAATACAAGAAAAATGGAAGCTGTTAAAAGTGATTGGGAGAAATGCAACAGTTAGTAGAGATGAAAGGATTTACTGGAAGTTTAAAGTCCACTCTGAAACTGGACCAAAAATGTAATGGCTGCAATTGAGGCAAAGCCGAAAAAGAGCAGAAAAACTTTCAGTATTTGGCATCTGCTGTGCTGCGCACCCAATCCTTCTGGAATGATTTCGAAAAATGTGACTTGGATAAATGTGCCTGCAGCGATGGCCTGTAATACAGTGCTCCAGATGTGACTAGTCCAAGATTCACTGGTACCCAGCAGGATCCCAATTAATTGGCCAAAGGGAATCATGCTGGAAAATAATATGGAGATTTGCCACAAGCGGCAGTTAGAAACTTGTAACTTGACCATGCTGAACCCTAGGGCAAAGGCGATCAGGCACTCGTGAATCCAAACTCCAACGAACAAGTTTAACAAAGTATGCACTTCGTTTTGCAAGCCTAAAGCCATCCCTTCGAAAAGCGAATGTACTCCTAGCGACATCAATAAAATACCGAAACGAAGACCTGACGTGGGCTGCAGCAGGGCTTCCACGTCATGACTGTGACCGTGGCCATGATTATGGCTGTGTCCATGACCATGATTGTGGATGTGTCCTTGAGCATGAATATGGATGTGCTCATGACCGTGGTTATGACTGTGCCCATGGCCATTTCCATCACGCAACTGCAGCGCAGCATCGCAGGATCTGGCAGTTGGGTTAGGAAGTGAGGAAAACCCTGCAATGGTGTCATCCAAATCACAGATTTGCAAAAGTGGAGTGGTGGAAGTAGTTGGCTGGCTAGCACTGTCAGCCAGTATCGAAGCGCCGAGCATGTCATCGTCTAGGGGAAACTGGTCGCAATCATTGGTCCGTAAATGTGCGGGATTATCCGTACTAACCGCACCATTGTAGCGGGTCTGTTCGTTCTTACTTGATTGCAGGTGTTTGTGATTTTTGGCCTCTTTGACAGCTAGCGCAAATTGCTCAACGAACACAGCCAAGAAGAAGCCGAACACAACCACGACTTCGGTGAGAGGCAGCGACGTAGTGAGATGGGAATCCCGTAGGATGGCCTGCATTTCAATCCTCACTTCTGGTAGAAGCCCTATGAAAAAGGTGGCAAGAAAAACTCCTCCTGACAGGCAGTTGGCTAAACTTATCGCGTTTTCATACTTGCTGGGCAGAGCCTCAGGTGGCAACTGTTTCTTTCTCAGCAGCTTTAGGGGCAGCCACGTGAACAGCACCATGCTAAGAAATAATCCAACCAGACTAGAAAACTGCGCTAGTAGTAAATTAACAGTCATTTTATACAGCTTGTCCGAAATTCACTGCTGTCCGACAATGCACCAGGAAGAAATTAGCCAACAGAGCTTCAAGACAGTTCAAGCACACCTGAATCGATCCGATGTAGTTATCAGCACTGCTAACTTGCTGGATAAATGTTTATTACACGAGTTGTGGCTTGTCATCTTGAGTATGAACTAGTCCGTTATTTCCAATGACGAAAATGGAACTTGACACGCAACATTCCATTTTTCATTGCCCCATTTTCGAATTAGGAGATGCTGCACTATACTTTCTGATGATGCTTGAATGTTTCCATGGTGCGAAGTCATAAAGATTATTATAGATAGTAAATCTGCGCGAAAAATAGATACAACTTGAAGAACTAGGCAACATTCGTGACCTTTATCTGCTGCCGAGTGCTGACGCGAAATTCTATCAGCGTCTCCTGTGCTGTCGAGCGGCATTCGATGCTCGATAAATCCCTCTGAAAGCTGGAAATATCCCTGTTCTGAAATTACAAGGTGTCTACAAAATTGATGAAACAAGCTTGTGGTCATAAGCTTTACCAAAATCTGTGCCTAAATCAATTTGTTGAATATGTTCCATATTCATGAAAATACTAATTAAATTAATAGCCAGATTTATTTGTCGTTATTAATACGCTCGTAAGTCGGAGACTTGTGACCTTCTAAATTAATACATGTATAATTATATTTTGAGAAATTAATTTTTGATGCCGTTGCTATACGTACAGTGAATGCACTGACGCCTATTTCATTACTTCAACGCTGCTCATCTTCGTATGATTTAACCTGAAAATGGTAAAGAAGATTTGATGATTCAGACTAGCAATGAAGGGTTCCCACCCAAATTCTCAAACCGATTTCTCTGACATTCCCTGACAACTTTTCAGTCCATTTCTTAACATATTAACATCAGATTTTTTTTTTAAAAATAGGAAAAATTATGGATTTTATTATTTTATCCCAGATATTTATAAAATATGATGACTTGGCTAATGAAAACTATCTACGAACTATCTCAATTTCCCTGACATTCCCTAACTTTCCAGTAAGTGGGAAGCCTAACAGAAGGGATATATTTTTATCTATTAAATTAAATGACTAAATAATTAATAATTACTTGTCGGAGTGTAGGTAACTGACAAGGTTGGCAAATTGGTTGGCCAAAACCATCAGCATCAGGCGCGCAAGTGCACTTTTGACAGGTCGAAGATTGTGAAGTTTCGAGAAGACGTCTCACGAAGATGTTTTTGACGTTTTTTCCTAAGTTGGATTTTCGCACGGCGATGAGATCCGATCGGAAAATGGAGCCATTTAGTTCCTGGGCTAAATGAACACACTTGTCTTTGACTCCAATTACTTGGGAACGAAGATCGGAATCACCCGAGACTCTGCCTTGGTTGACATCCTTGGCAGAGTATGCGGCATCTGCATCTATACCTAAACACAATTAATTAATTATCCTTAATTATCCATATCTCGTATGATACAAATTGGTTGATCCATTGTCATACCAATTATCTGGTCGTCCAATTTCGACTGCATTTTCACACGAATTTCATTGGGTGTGAGGATGTGCAGCGAAATACCTCGTTGCAAGAGATGACTTCTCACTGCGTGATAATCAACCTTCAATAGAAATTTAAATATGGTTGTGAAATTCGCCCTGGAGTAACTTGGTCAATAAAAATTCCAGAGATACAGACTGTCATGCCACATTTAGAACATGGTTTGCAGAGGTACAGTATGCATATCTTCGTCACCGCTGTTCGGTACGGATAATTAGCGGCCAACTGAATGGCTCCTAAAGTATCACTCGTGTCAGCCAAGGATGAAAAAGCCATGTTCTTCAGAGCCAGAATAACCGAGGCTGCATCGGTAAAAATTTGTCCGTGAGCCGTGTGAGAATGAGGTTCGCGTTGAGATCCGTCCCCACCAAATCCGATTATGCCGAAGCGGTTATCCGTGAACCCATTGGCCAGCAATCCCTTGTTCAATTCCTCGGCAACTTCATCGAGGGATTCCAGCAAAACTCTTCGATTGCACTCCTTCTGCTCCATTATGAACACCACGTCTGCTGACTTCGGAATTTCAATGTCTTCGAAAAGTCTAATTTCTCCAGCATTGAAAACCGACCTTTGAGGAGATTCACATCGCACTGGAGATTTAAAAATGCAAACAACATTAGTTGCATATCACAAATGTACACATCACTCAAATATCAGTCAGCTGATGGGAAATACTTTGCAATCTGGGACATACCACACATGGGTGGCATCTGGAGGTGGACATCATGATGAACACAAGCATGCTTGTAACCGGCTACAGCTTGACAAATGCCTTTGGTGTAATCCTCCTTGTGAATTGTTCCTTCTTGGAGACAAATTTTGAAGAAATCATCTGGGTCCACCTACGGGGAAAGACAAATTAGGATCCATAAATGCCATTCCAGCCAGATCTGCTCAGATCGTTTGAATCCAATATAAGATCTTATTACGTATTGCGAACAATGGCCAAAAGTCGACTTGTCAGAATGGAAAAGCTGGTTGCAGATATGGTAAATGGTGGTGGTGTCGGTAGCTTCATTGTCCAAAGCGTGGTTCTCAGTGGATGTGCACCGATGAGAAACATCCCAGCTGTTGGCGAACTCGGCAACGCTGCACATAAAATACAAAAGATAAAAAAACGATGTAAAATCTCAGTAAAACGTCGATTTGAGAAAATTATGCAGCCTATATATAATGCAGTTTACCTAGGCTGATTATTTTCTTCAGTGTCTTCCAAATCGTTTTCAGGCTTGTCGTCATTATTGCCGAAAAGCCCGGCAACTCTTCTGAAATACCATCCGCTGATATTTACTGTGGCCACATCGTAAGCTGCATCGTAGGTGAATGTGAATCCCTTGCTATTTTCAACTCTAATGATATTCCAATGGCGCTGGATCACTGTGCTTTCAATCTGAATTGGCAATTCGACTTCCTGGTCGTCCAGAATCACCTAAAGTATGTTTGTCAGAAAAAAAAACAAATTTAGCAATTCGGAATATATATGCCCTGCCATATGTGTCGAACGTATAGGAGAATTCCGATTTATTGGTTGTTCCCATACAAAACGACGCAATTAAATCACCCAGAACATAATTCGTTGGTGGTGACATCCTCATGTAAGATGAGTCACGATTTCAGGTCAAAATCCTTATCCGAACTGCCTTTCCGTTTCCTTTCCAAATTCAATTTTTGAAGCAATCTTCAGCCTAAAACGACTAAAAACGAAGCCATTTAATCATCTGAGGGCAAGGGCGGAAAAGGATTATTCTGCAAAAATTCCTGTCAAGAAGTCAAATAAATTTGTATGGACATATTCATTTTCCAGCATCAGCCATGCGTTTCAGAATGGGTTGCTCTTAATTGCGTTTATCTAAACCGGGACCCTCATATACGTGTATATGAATGAAATATCCAAAAAAATTACCATCGAATCGGGCTTAATTTCTAGGTGATGGGAATCTGAAATAATTATGAACGAAATTTTCGCGGGGGCCTCCTTATTCGCGTCGTAATTTAGGATGACGGTGAAATTTTCGTCACTGAAATCACGCGTGAGAACATACTGACATTTTCCAGCAAAATCATAGAAACGTTTATCGAATGTCATAAAATGTTGATTGCCAATCAGCATGGCTTGAGCTGGAAATGCAAGAAGAATAAACACGAGTCAGTAGAGTAGAATAGAATAATCTTTATTTACCAATCACAACTACAATAAAAACAGCGTATACAATCATAATGGATACTATAACAACATAATTGTTACTAGAGTTGATGATGGGAGGGTTCTGGAAATTGAACATTATTGGGAAAGACAAAAAGAGAGAGAGAGAACGAGAGGATGCGATGGGATTTACTTACCATCATAAGGTGGTAATAAATCTCTTCGCCCTCGGGTAAAATAAGGCCTCGCCCGTTCGTAAGCATCGAGCAAAGAAAAAGACGGGCTGCGGTTGCTTAGTTCAAACCACAACTGTCTGACGTTAAAGCTTTCTCGGACGGAGCGGATGGACTCGATGGGCACAACCAGGGGAACGTAGAATTCCACGTGACCGTTCTTCAGGTCGATCACGGCGGAATCGGTAAGTTTCCTGATACGATCACGAGTGCTAATCAGTACTTTGTCCACTGCCTTGTTAACTCCCTCCTTCGTAGTCAAATCGTTACCATCCAAGTATTTATCTTTCAACTGCAAGAAAAGGTGAATTAGCCTTGGAATTCTTCAACAACCCCGGTAACCTCGCAATCCTTCAACAACAACAAATTCCCGTTAGCAATGAAAGTCGGATGAAATTGTCTTACTTCTTTCCTATACTCGGCAACCTCCTTCAACAAAGCTTTGAAATCGGGGTTTTCTTCCAATTTGTGGTAAACTACGCTGACCCTCTCCAAAATCGTTTGACTGATAGCTTGCAGGAATTCTTTGGCATCTTGGATAAACTTTTGTAAAAGCAAATGCATTGATAAAACAGGTGGTGACAAAATTGTGCTGCTACCAATAATGTAGAAAGACTGAAAACAAAATGTAACTGCACTAACCTCGCATGCCTTTTCCCTCAGTGATTTGATGGCAGTTAAAACACCTTTAAGAACCTTGGCTAATTCGCCATCCCCTTCGGCGTATTCCCATAATTTTGCTCTTATTCTCTCGTACAGGGATCCCTTTCCATCGCCGGATCCTAACACGGAGTCGGTGGCTTTAGCCAGCGATTCTGTTTTTTAAATTGGAGGACAAACAGTAATGTCAATAATTTTGATCTTATTAAGTCACTCGATCACAGCGCATATAGGTCCGACTCGATTAATATTTCAAGAAGTGGCTTGCCTTTTACTTTACCAACAGCGCCATCGTAAGCCGCACGCAAGTCCTGTAGACCTTTTTTGAGTTGTTGATTCTCGATGATGTTAGTAATGGCGTCGCGTATCTTGGCTAAAGCTTCGCGAATCTTTTCTCCAATTTCCGGGATCCTGGCTTTCAAGTTGGCCCTAAATTGCTGGATCCTATTCGGCAAATCAGCAAGAGCAGCGGCGATATCTTCATCGATCGTACCCAATTTGGTGACCAAACGCTCTGATAGCTCGGCGATTTTGGTTCTCAGACCAACTATGCGTGTAACCAAATTACTATGCAAGGCATCTATTTTGTTGTTAAAGTCGTTGAGCTCGAGAAATCCGCTGTAAAAAGAGTTGCCATTTAAAGCATCGGCCGTCAAACTATGTTTTCGTCACTTAATTTTCAAATATCTCACCCGAATATTGTGTTGATGACATCCTTCAGTTTGTCAAAATTAGTTTTCTTCACTTCATCTTCCAATTCCGTAAGCGAGGTCTGGAGCTTGCCTCTGGCATATTTTCCTAATGGTACAAGGTCTGTTTTCAGAGATTCCTTCAGCAACTGTACTTTGTGGACGATCTCATCTTTAAAGTTGCCAGCAAATGATTGCAGAGCCTGTTGCACGCCATCGCCCATTTTCTCAACACGACTTTCCAGACCTTCCTGCGTATTAAATTTGAATTAATTTAGACGCTATTGCTTTAACACATCGTAAGATTTAAAATCCAGCATTAAGCTCCACAAACCCGAACGTCCTGCAAAAGCCCCACTCTCCAGTTGTAACGGTTGTACAAGAGGTTGCTGTTGTTCAAATGAACATAGATGTCCACGTCTTGCGTCTCCACTCCACCACGAACGCGAGTCGCTGTCCAGGCATAAGTATCGTCGTCAATAACGCCTCCATGGAGTCGGAAAAGCCGAGATGTATCAGCCGGATCAATGTAGTATTTGAAATTGTATTCCGGTCCTCGAGAGTAGTCGAGAGCTGCACGCCTGAACAATTTTCCGTTATATTTGAGGTTTAAGTTAGCATTGATGGTAGGAGCACCTGTGTCTTCGAAGTGGCGGTAATCACCATCCCAACTGAATTCCCGATAAGGAGTCTTCAACTATGTATAGAAAAACATGATATTACGTGGATGCGTAGGAATCAGCAGGACAAAAAATTAGCGCGAATACGAGTTCAGCTTCAGAAAAGAGCTCCATAGTTGCGTAACTTACAAATCCTTCGATTGTATCAGCGATTTTGTCTAACTGACTGTGCAAAGTGTACACCTTCGCAACGCCAGTTTTGGTCAACCAGGAGAATTCGATGTTTGTGGTACGAGCTTCTGGGCCGCGAACTAGTGTGAAGGACAGAATTCATCAGACTCGTTCAATTTACACCCTGGAATACGTAAAAATGTGTGACGTATATACTGCGTATGTAATTACCGAAGTTTCCGTGGACTTTGCCATTGAGATTTTTGGTTGTTGCCGAACGGATTGCCCACGAAAAACTGTAATTGTGACTGCGTGGATATTTCGCCGAGGGCTCATCCAACACCTCCAGCTCAACTGTGATCTTCTTTTTGGGGTCGCTCGATAGATCGATTTCGGTCTTTTGCGAAACTTTCAACACGTTTTCAACTCCAACTTTCAGCACATTATTAATTGACAAATCCTGCAAAATTACAATTTCTCGGTTAGTTTGACCAGCTGCGCTAATAATTTAAAATCGTTTTATAAATTCCCAGTAATTTCATTACTTTAGTCAATTTGGGATGCTTGATGGTAACGCGGGAGTTTCTGGTATAGATTCCTCCGGATGTTGAATTTTTCACCACTACGTTGACTAGAAGCTCCTCCTTTGGCTGTCTCACGGCATCCAAAAGAAGATGAAGGTTGTACGTGTAACCGTCTTTGGCGTAGACTCTGTCTGCTTTGGCTTCAAGGGTGCGGCTAGGCAGAAGTATCTGGTAAACTGCAGAAACATAATCGTATCAGAATTTAGAAGATTTCTTGGACTTTACCTCTATTATATGCAGTATTATAATTTCAACTACGCAAACAAACGCACCTTTATTGCTTCCTGGTTTATTCTTATCGAAGCTCACTTCCTTGGTGTAACTGTATCCGACGTACTTCTTCTGCTCCTCGCTGATGAGCCACTTGAAGAAGTGCTCGTACTTGTTGCGGACTTGGGCAGTGCGGAAAACGAATCCGATGGTGCGGCTATCAGTGGGACTTTGCTGGGCAGTGAATTTCATGTGAACGTTGTTATCGATTACTCCGAGTTTGGAATCCAGATGATGGAGATCGAGTAGCGCCGAGAAAGCGAGGCATTTTGCCTTGTCGATGGTGCAGATTTTGGCCGAGGGATGGATTCCTTGCTCGGATAAGAGTACCGCCTCGGACGTGAAAGACAAGAGCGGATTATTCAGCGTGGCCGAGTAGGACAAGAGCCGTCCGAAGGAATTCTTCTTCGTCTTGGCATCGACGAGGTCGATGTCCATGCTGATGAAGTCCTCGTTGTTAATTTTCACGCTACCAACGGCAGTTTTTCCAGTCTGGTCGCTTTTATCGTTGACGTTAAGCCCGATGTCGAAAGCTCGCTCGGGTCCGAGTATCAACTTGGTGTTGTACGATCTCTTGGGTCCTCCGATCTGGCTGTTGATGTCAGCCGTGATTTTATCTATACCTAGCTTGGTGGGATCGATGGTGATTTTTCCGGTGACGACGCCGGCCTCGGTGATGGTCCATTCTCCGTGGGCGTTGATGTTGTTGTTTTTATCGTCACCCCAAGTCACGACAGCATCCCCGGTGCGCTGGATACCCTTGACGATCAAGTTGCCTTTAAGGTTGACAGTTTTGCTGGCGAAAAACGACTCTGGGAAGGTTACGGTCAGATCGGCAGATTTCTTCTCCGGCGACCAATTGCCCTTGTTGACGAAAGTGACGACAACTGCCGCATACTTGACACTGCCGTGGGAAGAATACTTATCGGTGCCGATTGGATTTCTGTTGTAGGTGACTTCGAGGTAGCCATCGGGTCTGAAGGCCCTACCGTCAGCCAGAAGATGACCGTCGATCTTACCGCCCTCTCGCTTATAGAAGACCAAATAGTTCAGTCGCTTGTCGGCTCCCCAAACGGCGTCGAAATTGCCTCGGAGGTGAATCGGATCCTTGTGGAAGGCCACTTCGGCTTGTACTTTCTGATGCCTGAAGGCGGGATTGGGCGTGTCCAGCTGCAGGCGAACTCCCACCTCGAAACCTTTGCCTTCTTCGTACTTGCGGGTCCACTCGAAGGCCGTTCCGATTTCCTTTTCGGGGCCCCAGCGAAGGTGGTTCTCGTGGATTATGTGAGCGTACTCCGGGCTGCGCTTGAAGCCTTCTCTGATGGTGATCTCGAAATCCTTAAGCACGTCCAGGGGAGTCTTCACCTTCAACGAGCCACCTACGTCGAAACCTTGGCCGGTGCCAACGTCGAAATAAGCGCCAACTCCGAGTCCGATGGTCTTGCCCTCTCCGTAAGTTACTTCGAAGCCGGAATCGATCTTCCTGGTTCCTCTCAGGTGGTCAATCTTCACGATGATGTTGCCCAGCCTGGTGGAGTCCACGTTGACGTCAGCCTTGAAGGACTTCTGGTCTGGAAGTTTGTGGAAATCGGTGTTGTAGGCCACCTTCAGGTTCTGGATGCTGGGTGTGTTGACTTTGATTTCTCCGTGAGACAGACGTCGATCGACGTGGGACTTGTCGACGTTGATCTTAGCATCGACCGTTGCCTTCTTGCCGGGCGCGTATTCGATGTCGAAAAAGACGTTGTGTTGTCCGTTCAAAAGCTCGTACGGAAGCTCGTATCTGATGTCTCCCTTGAAGTTGTAGTTTGGAGTGTCCAGCGTTCCTTTAATGTTAGCTGCTCTTACTCGAGGACGCTCGATATTGGCCTTCAATGCAATCTTTTTGGAGTCATCGCGGCCTGCATCCCACTAGGGTAAAAAAACAACAACAAGGAAACCGCATTAGCATACAATTCACCACGAAGGATTGTTCAAAGAAATATCCATCAGGGTTCCCAGTTCCCACCCATATTCTCAACTCGATTTCCCTGACATTCCCTTACAACTTTTAAGTCATTTCCCTGACATTTACATGTATACGAGATTATTTTTTCTTAAAAAAAGTATGAAAAATGATGCCGGATTTAATCAAAATTTCACAACTCATTCAGGGTTTCCACCCATATTCTCAAGTCGATCTCCCCAACATTCCCTGACAATATTTTAGGTCACTTCCCTGACATTTTATAAAAGATTGTTTTTTGTTTTTTTAAAGTAAGAAAAATTATGGATTTTATCCCAAATTTCATAACTCATCAGGGTTCCCATGCAAATTCTCAAGTCGATTTCTGCGACATTCCCTGACAATTTTTTAGTCATTTCCCCGACATTTCATACGAGATTATTTTTTTAAAGTAAGAAAAATGCTGGCTTTTACCCTAAAGATTATAACTCATCATAATAATCTACTGTGTATATTACCTTGAGATTGGCCGTAAGCACTTTATTGGTCTCCCCCTTCAGTTTGGCATCGCCAACAACACGGCGTTTTTCGGTTGTGAAATCCAAAGTGCCGTCAAATTCAGATGGGGTTCTCTTGGAGTTGACTTTTCCTTCGATCCACGGCAATTTAACGTCGATCTTCGTGTTTGCTGTGTACGGTGCAGGATGCTCGTAATTGATGTCCACCAGATAGGTCTTATCGGGCCTCTCTACTTTTCCGAGCAGGATGATCTTTCCCTTCTCCAAGTTAATGAGAGCATTGTATTTGCGGATGGGCTTGGGGGTGTTGTACAGAGTGACCACTATTTCGGCCTCCAGGTAAACCACGCCGGGACCGGACTTATCCTTGTACTGCGAAGCAAGGCTAACGTGCTCGCCCTTCTGCCATTGAAAGTAAAGGTCTCCTTTGAACACCTTCGGTGACTTTTCTTCAAAGTCGTGGCGAAGTACAATTTGACGTCCAGGATAGTCGATGGAGATTTCATACTCGTAATGATGTAAACTGGTCGTTTCGTTTTTGAATTGCGCATGTACCTAAATGAAAACGAGAATCAATGAATGTGCTGAATTTGGTGACCAAGGGATCAACGCATCAACCATTAAGATTTCTTTTAACTAAAACATTGTAGGAAATATAATAAAAGAAAAAAAATACAGTAAGGATATCATAATCGAAAATGAAGAATTTTAGATCACAATTCTTGAAAAATATTTAGCAAGATTAATAATTAAGGCAACACCAAAGGCGACATTTTTTTTAAACTCCACCAGAAATAATGAATTTTAGAATATTTGCCTTAAATTGGTTTACAGTAAAGTAATAATGAATGAAATATTACCATACAAAAATGTTTAGTAATTAATAATTTAGGAATGCTGAAGTATAAATTTTTCGAAACAAGATCACTAATGATGGATTTCGCATATAAATGAATTAAAAGTACAAATTTTAATACAACGCTAAAGACATTAAAAAAACTAACAAGAAATGACAGATTTAACAATAATTTAAGAGCACCACAAGCGATTCAAGTCATTAAAATCCTGCCCCTGATGGCGGGAAATCACACACAGCCTTGCCATGCGTGATTGCCCATCTTTGTTATGGTTGGGCAAATCACGCAAAAAAAATATAAATAATTTGTATAACGTATGACC
>JAQGAF010003755.1:0-16385 GCA_034687865.1 Kryphioiulus occultus
ATTCCGTTTTTAAGTGGTCGACAATTCTTTTTTGACCTGCAATTAGGTTTGTGGTCGCCATTTGCGCATGCGCACATTAAATAGTAAATTTCAATTACAAGTATACTTTCAATCAATTTTTGGGATTGACACCCCCTAATGTAGCCTAAAGGTGTAAGTATCAATGTTTAAGAGAACACCGTATGCGAAATTTAAAAAATCTAACAAAAATGGATTTCAAGCATATTTTCATGGAAATGATCTTTAGACATACAGGTAATGCATTATTTTAAGATTCTTAGAAATATTAAATCTTCAAAAGAACGCCGTAGGCAATTTTTTTTTTTTTTTTGAAAAATTGATAAAAATAATCAAACGTTAGCACATTTTTTTATGAAATTAAAGACCTTACTATAGAGGATTCCCTAAGTTTTATGCAGAATTTCTCGTGAAATTTATTTCCAATGAATTTTTCACATAAAATGCCATTTTTTCTCAATTTTTCTCACTTTCCACACTGGCCCATCCCTGCATTAGTAGGAGGAAGTCTTAAAACTCACAAGAATAACTAAACAATCACAAAACGCACAAGAAAACTGTAGGATCTTAGTTTCACGATTCTCTTGGTCTTAATGACTACTTTGAACTCTACAACGCCCATTTTGTATGACGTATCAAGCCAAACGAAAACAAGAAGTCCTCGTTTGATCACAAGTGGTGTCTTTGAGACTACGTATTAGCGCAGGTGGGTTTCTTTCTAGTTTTACATATCAATACTTTAATAGATATCGCAAGTTTACCAATTCAAAGTTTATTAAACGGGCTGATATGAAAGCAACACGTGAAAATCACAGTAATCAAGACAGAAGACAAATTTCAGTTTGGGAAAGTATATATTCTTTTCGTGTTGGTCAAATTGCATATTTGGAAAAATTACGGTTTGATACATTGAAAGCCCGTGGTCATGCAAACGATTCAGCAAACGATTCGTGGTTGCTACACAAGCACACACAGGAAGGCCTTCAGAAGCATAATCATGGGTTTCTACAGTGGCGTAATATATAGCCCAATGTTGTGTCTGGCAGATGCAGGCTAGACAGATGATCAATATCACATGAACCTGCAGCATAATAATCTCACCTGGCTGCACCCCATCCAGTTAAGAGAGTTGGGAAGTTTGTTTTGTCAGCCAGACTGACCAACTGAAATCACTGAAATCAGAAAAGCCTGTATTTAACAACTATTTTTGTCGAGTGGATGTAATTGTTCTGATATGTGGCAATCACTCATTGCAACTAGTCTTTCCTGTGAAGCGAACCCAGGCGAAAGGCCACATAGCCCAATGTTGGGTCGTACTACAGTGTTCCCAGTCACAATTTCGGGTCCAGGCCTATCATGAAAATCACGAAATACCACACGGGTCTTCTACAAAAGTTCGAGAAGTTCGGAATGTCTAGCCATTTTAAAAGTTTTGAGTTGGCTGATGACAAATCAATTGGCTGCTGCAAACATTCTCAATTTCTCTGACATTTTCACGACATTTCACGAAATATAATTCATCAATGTCTACATGTAAACGTCGCACCAAACATCAGAAGTCTCTGCATAAGCATGATGTCACAGAATCCAGTCAGCTGAAAAAGTAAAAACTCGTTGTTTTTCAAAGCTGGCCTACATTTGGACGAGTCAAGGGGGCCGGTGCCTTGGCCCAGTTAGGGTTGACTTAAAATAACGAAACCCACATCCCAAGTCGACCGAATCGCGTTTTGGCAAATTAAGCCATCGACAATCGCGCTCTTGTATTATTGATTCCAAATTTGCCATTATCAGAATTTTTCCCACCAACTCATTTTCCGATTGCTTTCACCAACATTTTCGTTAGCACAAAGAGACTGGTGATCAGGACCCTGTCTGGATGTTAGCCAAACTGTCAATCACCTGTCGTGGACAAGGCTACGGACACAGCATTTGAGCCATGGCTCCTATCCAATATTGGAATGCCTGTCAAAAACTGCGTTATCGAGCGGCGTGGTTGTAAATGGCTGAAAGTGTACTTAAGAATTGGACTGAAAACTTGCTTTAAGGTGGTATTCCCTGACCCCCCCGATTCACCATGTTAAAACTTACTTGGACCTTCATAATTCACCAACCTATAATATCCAGTCATTTTCCTTGCCACCATGTACATATAGAATGGGTCGTACTCTATCTCACTCTTATTTATGTAACGTGATTATTTAGGTTTTTTAAAAATAATAAAATAATGATATGCCTAAATAACAGACATAGGTGCAAAGGGCAACTCCCAATTTTGCATTCCACTCGTACCTGTTATTCAGGGATATCGTTTTTATTATTTAAAAAAACAATGGTGCAAATAATTAGGTGAAATTAATAAGAGTGATTTGGATTACGACCCAATCTGCATTGTGACAAGGAAAATTATTGTGATTTTAGTAAGTTGTTAAATTAGGAAGGTCCAAATAAGTTTTTTTTGCACACCTGGTACACCTGGTCACGGTCACGTGATTTCGGTGGATAAGGGAAACATCGCCATAATTTTCTTCTGAACAGCTTTTTCATAACGTTTGACATTTTGACAGAAAATTGCGTTGTGTTATGAAATAAAATTACGTCCAATCCCATAGTTTTCGCAGGACTGGCAAGTTTGTCACTTTAAAACAATAGTGTTCTGTGGCAAAACGATTTACAAACTTGCTTCTCATGCACATGTTGATTGGGATTTTTATGAGTTGTCACTATTATGTAGCGGGGTGCGACATATTGACCATAATGTAATACGTGATAACAGTATTTGAAGGTTAAGTACATTACGAAAGGAAAATTAGCCTTTTGGACCTTACGCAAGGTGTCCGAAAAGGCTGAGATTTGTGCAGTGCTTTACTGGAGTACATGCAGGTTATCATATTTTAGAGGAACTTATGCAGCTGTAGCTTTGTAACGTCAATTTAAAAGATTAATTGGCAAGGAACATGTGCTGTACTAGTCGATGTGGAATAAACCAATGTATGGGTAGACAAATTTTAATTAGTGTCTAGCCACTGGATAGCGTTTGTGACTAGAGCGAAACATGTTCGCAAATTTACATGCATATAAATATTGACACGATGACTACTGGACGATATTTTATGTCACCTGCTGAAGTCTCATTTAATATCGACCACAGAATCCGAGCCGCCAGACATGATTTTATGAACACAGGTTACACTGTGGAGTTTTCCAGAACGTAATCCCGAAACCACAAACGAAGATGTTTTTTATCTGGGCCATAATGACGTCACTAAATACCGTGATTGGTGGGATTTTCGAGGGCTCGTCCGAAAGGCCTTCACGTACGGGAGGTACCAAGGGCAAGGTAGAATGCAACTTTTTACAGCTTGTTGCAATTAAGCTTTTACAAGACTGGCTTCGATCCTGCCAATTTTGGCATAGTTCACGATACATGTACTAGTACATGTAATTTGTATGCGAGAAAGCCATTAGCACGTAACGCCTTCAAGGACGTTCTTGAAGGAGATTCAATGGGTATTCCCCAAAATGGAGAAATCAAGTTTTTTGTCAACTAAGTAAACCTGAATTCGCCAAATATTCCACATGAATAAAAATCAAATACATGTGTACATTCATCAAAATTCCGATCTGCACCCTTTCAAAAAAACAATACAAAAAGCACCCAGGCCCTTGTTTCTGGAAGCAAGCAATAATTCTGGCGCTTCTGAAAGGTCTTTGTGAAGGTCAAAACATGTCATTCACATGTACACAGCGTCCACGCCCATTGCATAAGCCTCTTTGTAGACATCGACATGTACATGTACATGTAAATAAACTACACGATATATGGATGTTTATTTCTTCTTGGTCATAGTGATTGACTTGAAACGGATAATTTCCTACATGTGCTGAGTACTTTTGAGGTGTTTTTAATCGGAAAAAGCTGTTGGCTTTTGAGTTTTTACTCTTAAAAAGGCTGCTTGGTTTAGTTTACATGTAGCTCTTCTTTGTTTCGTTTTCTATTCAAATAGCTTGTTAAACAATGAAATGGCAAAATTAAGCTAGCATGTGAGAAAAAAAATACCATTATTTACAGTAGAATGTATCACGGGTAAAAATATGTAAAAAGCGGTACGTGTCAGAATAAAACTGCGTTTACCCAACATCACAAAACATTGCAGCGCAACAAATAATTTTTAACTCTGTTATACAAATTGTTATATGACACCCACATGATTAAATGGGTCATCAATACCATGCCTATAAGATATTAAGTAACATTTTTTTCTTTTCATTTTCCCCTATAAATTTGGCTTGGATTCTTCATATTATGAAATAGCCATATTAATAATAAGTTACAAATTCATCAAACCAGTAATTAAAATGCTTACCCAGAAAATGGCATAAATAATAATAATAGTTGCCGAAAAAATACAACGAATATGGCGCCAAATTCAAAACAATGCACCTATAAAATTTCCAATTCGTGCGAGTGCTATCATGGTTTTTACTAAAAATGAAAGATAACTTTTGAGGCTCAAAACGTTCACCAGAGGACAGAGTGAAACCTGACACGTACTACATGTACAATGTACGGTATCATTGTGTTCTCTATGATGATACTGGTGAAAAAAAGCTATTTTTCCAATTCATTCGCTTAAATCTTCCGCACATTTCTCCTGCTCGATTTAAAATTCGGTGAATGACTTTTTTAAAACTTAAAAATTCAAAGGCGTTTGAACCGATGAGTTCTTTAAACGTGATTTTCACTGATCAGAACTGTTTCCTAATGTGAACTATTGCAGGTTCATGTATTTCGACCATCCCTGAGAGGTCTCCACCAAAATGATGACCTGTTGCTTGACCAAGTTTACCCGTTTTGGCACATACATGACCACCAATATCAACAAACACACCCAAGGTTTTTTCCAATCGATTCAATAACCGCACAGCGTCCTCACACGCGCGTGCCTTAATTCTGGTACTTCACTTCCGCCGCCACTTTCGGCGGCCAGGAATCGCCATCCAAGACAGGAATCAAACAACGTTACGAGCGGCTGATCAAGCGAAACGCATGACCTCATAAAGTGCCGCACAAATAAACCTTTTATTGGTCTATAAACAGGCCATAAATATATGGAACAATCGGTGATTTGCACCATGAAACTAGTTTTGGGACGGATTCGGGAGGAGCGCTTGAACCCTTCAGTTTTGGCGGCCGATTTTCCGGTGGGGAATCCCCAGAATCTCGGGGGCATAGGCCCAACAATAAAAGTAACACACAGGTAAAAATTGCGAGAAAATGATCGCAGTTGCCAAACAACGTTAGGGTAGAAGGCAACAGAGGTCAAAAGATGTACATCATTATTTCCATTTGAAAAGCGATGTTTTCGGTGTTAAGTTTGAAAGGGATTCATGGCCAGGATGAGTCAATCAATGGTTTTTCGCATCTTAACATGATGCATACGGTACAGTCACCTATAGAAGTGTGGAATATGATTTCTATGGTCTAGTCCACACCTAAAAAACGTTTCCTAGAAGCATGGTTTCTGAAAACAGATTTTCTCAAAATGTTTCCACATTTCTGGAAAGGAAATATATTGGTGGAATAAGGCTGAAATGCTTCCTCAAACATGCTTCCATGCTAGAAATGTGGAAACGTTTGATGAAATCTGTTTCCAGAAACCATGTATGTGTGGACAAAGCTATATATATAGATCCCTGGTTTCGAAACGCCTTCTGATTTATAAACAGCTTTACTTGAATGTTATCCGTATTTCAATAAAACTGCAATTTTAATGGGCATGAATTAACTTCTTAATGGTTAAAAACGAAGTCTAAATTGGCGTAAATTTAGTCATTGTCCCCTCGTGCCCAAAATTTTATGACTCGATCTTCCATAAATAATTTTCAGAAAAATTCAAGCATAGTTATCCTCAAATTAGTTCCTTTAACATGATGAAATTTCACTAGAGCATCCTCTTCATGATCGGAATTAGCCAAGTGCTGTAAAACCCACGTGTTCACGTTGTTAACCTGTCTTTATTACTGCCTGTAATGTAATACTGATATGTCACAACAGTAATATTTAAACATTCAAATGGTGGGCAACTAAGGTGATCACTGTGTCAGCGGCTCATTTTATTCTCAAAGGGGATAAAAAATAGGCATCATGCTGTTTGACTATCAATTGTTTTCCCAAAAATTCCAAATTATGAAATCTTATCATAACTGCTTTACGCAAGGTATCTCTAGCAGGAGTGCGGTACCAGATTAATAATAAGTTTATCATTCATCTGCTATTAATCATTTTATCGTAGAGAGGCAGTGTCAAGGTAATGAGTCAAGGTAATGCAGGTCAGTAACTGCGGTAGCAGTTGCGAATGGATGGTCCATTACCGCAAAACCGAATAAATGAAAAATTGGCGAAAACTGTAATACTGGAATAAATGTCGTCCTCCGCAACATATTCCACGACACGTTTCGTCGGGTATATAGAATATCTACATCTACATGTAGCTTTTCAAAAATATGAAATTAGTATAAACATGACAAATAGAAAAACAATGTGTAGTGGAAATGCAGATACAATGTATTCAGCTTTCCTTATAGGCCTATACAGGCATACCCCGTTTTACGTCGCTTTGCTCATACGTCGGTCACAGATTGCCACAATACCCCGATTATACGTCAGCAGTTTAGCAAGATAAAGCTACTCGTTTTCCGACTTGTTTTCAGTGATTTATGAATTATATTTGTATCAAAGTGCGTATTCCGCGATATTATCAATCAGAAAATGTCTAACCTCATACTGTGTTGTCTAAAATGATAGATAAAAGTTAAAACTCTAACATAGTCCCCTTCAAGCGAATATGAAAACAGTTCTGTACACTGGAAAAGCAAGCTTATAAGTAAAAGACAACATCTGGCAAAAATTCAAATACAATAGTAAATGTTTAGAGGTCCACAAGTTTCATTGAATCTTCATTTTTTATTTTTTGAAAGCCCGTTTCTACATAACTCACAAATTGAAAAAAAGATATATATTTTTGCATCCGTATTAATTGTTATCCAATTCAATTCAACTGAGTACTTATAATACTATAAACAAAGATATGTCAAGTGGCAGAGGAGGGTAATCCAACAATCATGAATATGGAACTCCGAGCCCATTCGGATACATACTATTGGTCTTATTTTTTGATTGCCATCAGACGTTGGTTATAGAGTTCTCTTCCAAATGACAATCTCAAGATACACGAAATTCAATTTAATCATGATGATGCGGTAGTACGAGCCGAATAAATTGAGTTAAATAAAATGAGCTGAATTGAACTTCTTGAAGCTTAAGGCTTCCCTTGGAAGATAATTGCAACGTCTCATATACAGGTATGTCATGCAACAAAATACAATATACAATACTGATCCGAATGGTTCGGTCTGTTCTGTTCTGAAAAATATCCAAATACTGTTTGCTAATATTTTTGTTGTCATGCCGACAATTTCCAATGCCATGTCCACGATCGAGCAAGAATTAACTGTCCTGAAACTGATTCGTCAGCATGACCTGGTCCGTTTTGGATCCGCACAAAACACTTTCTTTCTGGGTTTTTCCCCGGGTTCCCTCAGTTATTGTTTGAAAATTATGACTAATGTAATTAAAATTTCAGTTCCCTGCTGTTACCGCGCTGTGGGCGCGGATTCCACTACATTTCGGAGAAAAAATTGCCCCCCTTTTTCTCGCGTAAATTTCAGTTATCCTCAATTTCCCAACATTATTTTTGTTCTGACAAAATTTGGAAATTATCAATTCCTCGCAGATTATGCAACCGGCAATACTTTTTTATCATCCTGACACGACCGCGATTACCCAAAGCTTCACTTTCATAATCAGTCGCCATTTTACGGTTTTCGCTATTTTACATTTACTACACTATTTCGGCGAATTTTACCGAGATAACTCGGAAACCAGCTGAGATACAGTATGTAGACAAGTAAAGTTTGTTGCCTTTACACTCATTCGGTTTCTTTTAAAGACAAAACATCTATATCAGTTAGTATCGTGGTCGAATTATCTATACATCACTGATTTCGAGAACGTGACAAGAGGCATGCAATGATTAGAAAAATATTGCGAATCACTGATATATTCAAAAATAGCATCCTACCAATGTCATAAAGCCAAAAAAGCAAACGAAATTACATAACAAGTGTCCCCCTCGAGATATCTCCGTTGTTTATCAGATATCTAATCCATCCCCTAGTGGTGACTTCTATATAGAAACACCCGCTTTGTACCGAAAACATGCGATAAAAGCTTGGATAAAAGTAATGTTGTAGAAAGAGATCTTTGGTGGTCGTCTCAAAAGGTTTGATGCTAAATTGTATGAATATGTAAATAAATGAGCCAAGCAAAGACTGCAAAGCAAGTATACAATGTACATATACATTGTACTTTCATTATGGGGGAGGCATTGTCAACATCTCAATAGGTGCAACACGACTTTCAGAAAATGCAAAACGCAACTAATGCAGGCATTTTAGGAAAATGTTAGCATGTTGGGCATACAGTAACACGTACAGGATGATCATAGCTTTCTACCTTCATTACAAAACTTAATTTTAAGAAAATGTTAAAGTTACAAGAGAAATATTTTGGAATAAAAAAAACTAGGAGTTCATCCAGCTTTTCCAAGATTTGGTACTTGTAATTTAAACAGTTATTTTAAATTGATTTGCGTAATGAGGGAAGGACTTTATGATCACCCTGTACAAGTATAACTAGCATGTTAACATTTTTCGCAAAATGTCTGCATCAGTTGCGTTTTGCATGTTGTGCTGCACAAACAGAGACGTTGTCAATGCCTTTTCCATAATGAAATTAATTGGAAAAAAATGTTATGGAGGTACATGTACAAGGAACAAATTTTTAAATAAATAAAGTTATGCGTACCACCTTTTCCCAAAATTTGGTCCTTGTAACTTAATTTTAAATTAATTGTTGCCATGAGGGAAAGACTTTATGATCACGCTGTATACAATGAATAATTGGTCTTAGCCCTGGACATTTTCTCGTGTTGGAAATTTGTCAAGGCATTTTCAAGAAGCACCAACAGCGATGTACATGTTCATGTCATTTTAAGTATACATGATAGGTCCCTAGCCAATGGCGTCAGCTTAACCCGGGCCAAGTGTCACTGTCCCGGAAGGAGGATGTGCTGTCAGAATGCGAAATCTAACGAATTTCTCCATGGAATAAAAACTTAATAAGTTCTTGAGAATCAGGAACCTCACGGGTGCAAGGTTTTTCTGACGTCACCCCCAGGTCCATGAAATGTTGCGTGCACGATCTTATAGCCCTGGGTGAAATAAGAAAAAAAAATGATTTCCGGAAAATGCGATGGGACTGTAAGCTCTGGAAAACCGAGTTTTGTCTATGTTGTCTTCAATAACAAACTCAATTTGTACATCATTCATCTGAGTGTATTAGTTGGCCACGAGTGAGTGCCACTCCATTGTTTGTCAACAGTAGTGACGGCACAAGTGTCATCGGATGTGTCACGCAATTGGCTTACATGGACTGGCAAGGTCGCTAGACGTTGATTGCATTGACGGGGCTAGCGCTGGTTTTGCAGGAAACCTCATTGATTAATCGCTCGTTATTTCCTAATTGCGTACGACTTCTAGGTGCATTTTAAATTTCTGCAATGCGAAATTAATTACGAGGAATTAAAACGCTGAAATCCGGGGTTCGCATCCCACGGCTTATAGCTATAGCGTTGATCATGTTCAGATTGTAAGCACCACCGATCATATTTAATGTTGGACAAAATATTGTGTAATCGGCTTCCCTAATTTCTTTTTCCCCATATTTTATATTGGGTTTCCCCAGAAATACTCGTCATTCAGTCGATTTGATCAACCAAGCTTTCCAAAATGGGGTCCGAAATTGTGATCAAACATGGCTCAAGCTTGGGATTCAATATGGAATCCCTTCGTGCTATCTATTTTTTTTCCAGATTCCAATTACATAAGTGACGTCCTTCCCGTCAGAGTTAATGTTCCAAGTCAAGGAGATCCTCGATGACCTCTTTCCAAGCATATTCAAAATGTTTGCATTTCAAGGACATTTAATACGTGTCCCCGTTTCAATCTCATCCAGTAACAGGGCTCCCAATAAAATTCGCACTAAATTTCCCTGACATTCCCTAACATCCTTTTTCAGTCATTTTCCTGACATTTTACATGAGATTTTTCAAAAACAGTATAAGAAAAAAAAGTAGATTTTATCCAAATTTTCATTTTTAGAGCTGACCAGAGCTGATACAAACTTTCTCAATTTCTCCGATATGTACACAAATTCCATGACTTTCCATAAAGTGGAGACTTTGAGTATAAGACAATACAGGACGCCATTGGAGATAGCGTCAAATTCATTTCTCTATAAACATTCAAAATGGCGGTCATTCAGTACATCCAAGATAGTGCCCTATCTATCTTGTTCCCAAGATGGACCCACTCCCAAAAGGTCCAGAAATAAACTGACAGTTAACCATTTTGATACCAATTTTTAACTTATCACATCAGTTGTGGTTCGATGAAGCCAAGTGGCCATTTTACACCAATTATCCTCATTATTTGTCTATCAGGGAAATTTCCGAGGCAGATAGTATAGATGTGCAGGCACGATTGAAATCGTTTAATCTTATCGCGTTTGTAAACAAGTAATTTGAAGGTAAACAAATACTGCCTCGACGTGTATCAGATCTGACAAGACGCCAAAAACCGTCTAATACTACATACCGGTAATATGAAAAGAAGGAAAAACTCTCGTTTGTCTCGACTAACGAATAATTAAAATGATTTCGATCGAACATAACAATGTATACAGTACTGTGTAACACTACAAGACATTTAGGGAATTGCAACCGTAATGACTGGTAAGAGTAGCATCACATTTTTGTTGAGTTAATCGACCTTTAAGGACGTTTTAATCAATTACCTGACGAGTTAATAAAAAACAGCTTTCTTCAAATGTAGAACTTTTTCCATAAATGGTTTTACCATGAAAATGCTTTTAATAATTTCTTAAATTTTTAAAAATCATTTTGCCAAATAATTTCTTCCCCTTTTAATGAAGTCATTTCGGTAGAATTTTTATTCTTGTTAACTAGACTTGCAATATTTATTTTCAAATTTGTAATGTGAACGCCAGTTCCCAAACCAGATGCTCGCCAAATATCAGATATTTAGATGTTATGAAGAAATGTTTTGAAATCCTGATACATCAGTAGGCCTACTGTCAGCTAAGCCCTTAGAACGTTGTATGTTTACTTTTCCAAAAAAAACATTAATACAAACCAGTAACATTTGATTTTCAAAACCAAATATCAGTGAACTACCAACATTGGTTGACGAGAATCGTCAATTGGTTTGGGTTAAATTCTTGGAAAATTTACATACAACGTTCGAAGTGTTTAAGATACATGACATCATTGGCTAAAAGTGCTGATTTTCACGTACATGTAAGTATCGGGATTATAGCTTATTTTGCCATCAACAGGTTAATCCGATCTCGTCACATCACGTTACCCCCATGCACCAAAATGAAGCCACGTGCCAACTGGGCCACGCCCCCATTCCCCAAATACTGGGGAAAACCCATACCGGAAGGGCATCTCCGTTTCTGGGATGAAAACGCCAGTTCAAGTTCAACGTATTTATCTACACATCAAATTCTACTTGCCTACCTGGCCGACCAATGGCAGCGTTTGTGTGCAGTGGGCGTGGCCCCGCTGGCTCCTCCCCACACCCCTTCTCGCCAACAAACGACACTAATTCAACCGAAACCCTTTTTTGTATGTTCCCAGGTTCATCACAGCTTTTGTCTCACCCCCAGGCGGCGGTGCGTAGCGACTGTGAGCGAATCGTCGCCAGGGGGCGGATCGGTCGCCAATGGCCTGTCAGTAAACCATGAGTACCTTGTACGTGCCAACGGGATATAAAAGCTGTCGTTATCCCGAAAACTGCAGTATTTCCAGTGGGGTGACGATCCCAACCGTTCGGAAAAATTGCCGTCCTTATCTAATATCAGCGATTCCTAGTGACGCAAACCGATATTCATTACCAACAAACTGGTTTCAAAGTTCCGAATTTAATTTGGTGTGAACATCATCCAACATCAACATGACACTGCTGAGATGCTGCGTGACTGCGCTGGCCATCGTTTTCTGCCTGCAGGGCATTGCAAGTAACACAGGTGAGTGTTGTTCCATTGATGGCATGGTTATGATCCATGGCGGTTGGGATGGGATGTAGCCAGGCAAAGCTTTCGATGCTACTGGATTGACTGGTTTTCTGCTGACGTGATTGTGTGTTTTTCAATGTTTTGATATTATGTAGGTCATAGCATTCGTTATGTGAACCTGCACACCTCATGTGTCAGCTACATTGTAGGTATTACAAATGATAACATTGAAAACTTTCAGGCAACTAGAAAATTGGCTTTTCCCCACTTAATTATCAGGCATGTCGAATACTTTCGTTGTAGATATAAACAAGAGTCTGTCCATTCATGAGATGCATGCATACAAATAGCATAAAACTAACGATTACAGAATAACAGTATTAAAATCATCATCAGGTTTTTTATCAAGTTCGACAAAGTTTTACAAAAATGTCAAAGTGACTGTTTGAAAACTTTCAAATTTTCCGTTCAATTTCAAAGCATGTCAATTTTTTTCCCGAAACTATACACATTACAAAGGATTTTTGATTAGTTTTATCATGGTGGCATCGAAATTATTGCAATTTTACATTATTTTTTTTTTCTAAAAACTGCATTTCATTTGATTTTTCAACAAAAAAATATATTTAAAATATTATAGTTTCCAAAATAATTCGTTTTATTTTATTTTCAAAAAAATAGTCTAGTTAAATTGTTCAGCGCCTATTGTAAATTTAAATTTACCAAAACATTAACATTTAATACGCCAAAGTATTTAAAACTGATGTAACACTGTGTATAATTATTTTTCGTCCGATATCACTTCTTAAACAGTATTCAACATGCTTTCTTTTATAGTTTCCACATACTATTGTGATACATTTTAAACTACAACTGTATAATCAAACGCGTTTTTAAATTTTATAAGTTTAGTATGCTATCATACAATGTTGCATCCACACATATATCCTCACATCTTTTGATACTTTCGTTTTACTAAACAGGAAGCCTCAATATCAGAAACTTTTTTGAGAGCAAGCAGCCTTAAAACGTTGATATTCGAAGCACTTCTCGAGGAACTACTTGGAAATTACTTGAGATAGCTGGGTAAAGTAAGCGGGGTATCGTTCATCTCACCCTACATCAAGGGTATCGAAGGTCAAAGAGCCGAACGACCCCAAGACAACATGTTCATTAGATCAGTCAACCAAAAAATTTAAAAACCTGACTGATACAAAGTGTTACATAATGGGTTTTCCCAAGGACGAAACGTCAAGATAATTTAAACACTCATCCAAGCTAACAACCGACGCAACGTTTAGTTGAGTGTTGGCAGACTGATTTCAGAAAAGCAATCCACCAAAATTTGGCAGACCCTGCTTGGTCAAGGTGTATCATGTGACAATTCATCAATCCTAATGGTGCAGATGTCCAGGGCCAAAATTTCTCTTTATGGCATGAAATGCATTTCCGATCACCGTAAAAGAGAACCATTACATGTAAGTGCGAGGCACCTTTGAAAAACCTGAAGAATCGTAGCTTTGCCAACATACCAGAATTCTTGAGAAATCGGTGGAAAAGTGAATCTCGTAAACTCCTTGAAACAGAAAAACACAAGAACTGGTCTCAAAACCAAAGTAAACAAACACTTAACTTAAAACAAGATAAACGACCAATGAAGTGTTTTGTAATTTGTTGCCGATTGTTTTCCATTTCTTCAGCAGTCTAATTACATGTTTCTCTTCGGCAAAAGTCGCATTAACGCCGCTGGTTTAATTAAAATTAATTATCAAAACACTAGTTGAAACGAATCCAACACCTGTCAATTTCGCACATTTACGATCTCTGTGTCTCCAGTTCGCCAATTTGCGGACACAAATTTTACGAAACAGGTGATTTGAAAGAAGTCTCTTCTGTGTGTTTTTCTCAAAACTGATGGGTCATTATCGACCTCGCTTTTCGCTAACGTTCCACTGAATTATACAATGTAACGATTATTTGCAAGCTTTCATGCCCCCTATTACCAGTCAGTCCTTCAACGCACAATAACTAATGAAAGGCCAATTTAAAGTGCTTTGGTGCATATGGGCACGTCAGCATTTTTGGAGAAGCTTGCCCAATATCTGTTATTCGATCAATTTCTTCATCAATCATAAAACTCAGTGCTGCACATTTCGACGAATCCATCGAAACTGCCCACGCAGCTGTTCGGTTGTCCTGAAAATGGTTTTTCAACATTTCAGTTTGAGCATAGATGAGCAACAAACAATAATTGCTTAATATTATCAAAACACTAATTATCTAGTGAAGTTATGATCAGATTGAAAACAGAATAAAATTGCGGTGTAAGTTACATGTCGACTACTTTGAATATAACATGTTGAGGAAAGACAAGTTACAGGATTCCCACAGATTTAGTAACAAAATCCCCTGACTTTCCAGGGTTTCCCAGTTTAAAAATGTTATTTTCCACGGGCCATTAGAGTTTACCCATCGACCAATATATATACGTGTAAAGTAAAAAGAACCTGTCTTTTACCAGGACGATGATTATCCAATTTGTATAACAAAGGAATTCGCAAAACATCAAAGTATTAATGTACTTTTTTAATTTGGATATACTCAGATGCTCCGACTTTATTTTAATTTGGCAAATTTGGATATTGTCACAAAGTAGCCAAATAGAGGGAACCAATCTACCCTATTGGGGTTTTCTTTCATTGTGCAAAGGGTAACTTCACTTGAAAACCGAAATTGGATCGAAATTATAATTAAAAGTTAGGAAATCCCCAGACTTTTTGGGAAAAAAAATTCAAAATTCCCCTGACTTTCCCAGGTTTCTCAGTCAGCTTCAAAACGCCTGACTTTACCAGGTTTTCCAGGATTCCTAGATAATGTGGGACCCCTGCAGTTAAATGTGGATAGTTCTGTTAACTTAACAGCCAAGTCCATCCATGGGCACCGAGGTTAAATCATTGAATACATGGATCATAATAGCCTTTGAATGATCATCAATTTTGTCACCAACACCGCATTGCCGAGCCTATCAAACGACTCAACGGACCGAATCATTTTTCAACATCAACTGTCAAATTTCCAAAGCTATTCAACGACTAATGTTCTCAGCGATTTTGCTGGTGGCATACCAAAACTGAACATCCGGTGCATCAGCAATTCGTAATTGAATTCACCAAAACGTCAATTGGTAAGGTCCCGCCCCCTCAGTGGCAATGTTACCAGCAATCATCTAATAGCACGTTACCTAACCTGCTTCCTTCACGAAACTGCAATTACCAAAAGCTTTCATTTAACTTAGCATTTGGTAATCGGATGATGTCATAAGCTTTTTCCTGGCTGCGGGTTACACGAGCGTAAACACCCCGATATCATTTCTTGGAGACATTACCGACGACCTTCGTTATTTGAGATGTGTATTCGATGACGACTACTTGTTAGGTAACGGTTTACCCAAAATTGCGTCACAAATCCGAACATCAAAACAAACTGTGTTATCATCAACATCGTAAACACAGTTTTCGTCGTTGGAGGCTATCTAAACAGGAAACATCACATCGACAATCCTTCAATTTGAGGCAATGCGTCCTTTTAGTGGAAAAATGCGAAAACCCGCACCTGTCGCAGCCTGATGAACAGAGCTCCAAGATGGCGACCAGAATTCTGTAACTAATCAAATGACAATCTTGGAGACCAACAATGCGCCCCAAAATGGCGGACACCGTGCACGTGTCACCACCTCAACGACCGTAGTTTAGAAACGTCCTAAACGTTCCAAATGTTGGAAATGTGTTCCATGATGCCATCGCCAATGGCAAACGAGCCATTCCCCTGGCATCTTACATGAGATTTCTTTAATGAATAAAATTTTGGATTTTATCTCAAATTGTTATACATGACGATGATTATATTAATTGGCTTATGCAAGTTATCTCAATTCCCCTGTCATTTTCACTAATTTTCGCGTTTTCCCTTACTTCCAGAAGTTGTTACCCTGTCTTTATGAGTATACTAATGGATTGGAGTTCTGACCATTATCCGAATTTTTGGATAACTTATTGTCAGTATCGGAGTAATAGACACTTAGCGCTGCCCAACAAAAGATATTCAAACGAAAGTCAAAAGTTACGAAAATAAATGTGCTTTTCGTGCG
>JAQGAF010003756.1:0-16381 GCA_034687865.1 Kryphioiulus occultus
TTCATTTTCGCCATAGAAAAACGATAATTCGCTAATGCTCGTTTTTAGAACATCAGGGGGGGAACTTCCCGTTAAGTCAATTATCATAATTCGAATAACAAAATAAGAATAGAACATTCTAAATGGAATCGACGTCTTCTAGAATAACAACGCGTGAGGAAATTCCAAAAAGGCACGTGATCAATTAACGACATTACCCATAGTCCTCTATTCCAAAACAAAACATACTGGATCAGTTTTGGTAATTTTGGCGACTTTTTGACTTGTTAGTTGAAGAAAACAGCATTTTCACATCAAATATTTATAGGAATGGCGGATATATAATGGCTTACCTGGTCAAGCCAAACGTTAGTTGTCAGTACTTGATTTTTTTCGTCCTGAAAGACAGAAAACAAGAATTAATGTAATATTGATTAGAAAAGAAATTGAAAACTCCTTTAGCCAACACTGATTTGAGATAAATAAAAAAGGTAGATGAAGCTGTCGCTATAAGACCTGAGATAAAATCATTAGTTCGTTCAACATGTTCATTTGAACTAGTCAGCTATGTACATGTACATGTATATAGCGAATATACTAATTCCAAGACCTTACGATCGATAAAAACTCATACTGTATACTGAAGAAATGATTAGTTTACTCTGCTTTTTTATGTTCAAGCGCAGCAGTTCATTAAACATCTTCATTAAAAAATGCAAATCTGACTGAGACATCCCCCGCGTCATGTCCCGATATTAGTTTTTTATGTTGGGACTAAAGCACAATGAATTTCGTAATCATTCGGTTATCTCGTCTTGATAAGTTGATTAGTTAAGTAAAAACATGAACAAAAGTCCATTAGAGTCACAGGTGCGAGTTTCGATGTTTTCATAACATTCAAGGTGATCATAAAGTCCCACCCTAATTACAAAAATCAATTTTAAATAAGCTGTTAAGAGATACAAGAATGATGACAACCAAATTAACGCAAATTATTATGTAAGAACATCGGCTACATACGGTAAGACTGAAATTTGTTAATGAGACTAATGGGAAATTGCACACTGTTTATAACCAAAGACATCAAATGCCAAAGCCAAAGACTGATAGGAAAATGTTTCACCCCCAATAATTGCTACTTGCCATCCTATTTGGACTAATCTCTCCTCGTGGAGTTGGAAACAATGTGTATATTTAGGGTGTAGAGTTCATCTACACCAGCATACATCCTCCAGTTTTGCCTCTGAAAAATTCAATGAAGAAGATGAATAGGAGATGAGCACGCTGAAAGACTCGATAAGTGAGTTGTTTATCATCGCTGGATACCGGAAGCCCATCAAACTTGACTTTTACGAAAATTTATGTCTCTCATAAGCAAATGGGGAGGTCGATAGGACATGATGGGGACCCTTTTATTATTACACCCATCTCCCATGGCCTAAATGCTGGGTTGCAAATTTGCATATTATGCAAGTTGCTGTAATGTGAAAAACAGGACTCTACGGTACTTGTAAAGAAAACAGTGAACAGTACTGAAGATAGGGATCTAGAAACTATGTAATTTAATAAAAAATAATGATGTCCTGATTAAAGTGTCGAAAGCAGAGTCAGGGACTGTAACCAATGATTTGGGGACAAACGTCCAATAAACCCCATGGAACACCATGTTGTATCAGCAACATTAATGTAAAAGGTGGAGATCTGGTAAACAAAGACTATGTTAGACACTTTCTCGACGAGAAAATATGAATCAGAAAAGAGATTTGCAGGCTAAATAATCTCTTCAGACCTCCTGAAACCTTAAAGATTCAATCAATAACGCCATTAACGAAGAAACCTTGGCTCAGCAAGACGTTGCACTCAAAGTTCAACTAGTTTACTGCGTACATAGAAGCAAAAATGCGCCAAAAATGATAATGGTAGACAACAGGTAATCCAGGGCTGGTGTGAAATGGGAAAAAATGCAGAAAAAAGTGATTAAGAATTAATTCAAGACGGCAATATTGAAAGAAAGAAGAAGAAAAAAGATTGAGAAAAAATGAAAAGAAAAACAAATTTACTCTTACAATTCGTTTTTCAAAAGAACCATGAGTTTTATTAGAAATCTACTTTCGGTAAATTCTTCAAGAACATGGTGACTATTTCTTACAATGAAATTCCTTCAATGGCTGGTTTTTAGCCAACTTTACCAAACAAACATATTACAATGATGGATTTTAAATTTTTAAATGGATTTTGATGTTTTTTATTATAAAAACTAGTACAACAATTTTGCAGTTCTGGACTATTATGGAGCTTCAGAAATGTTAATAAGCCAATTGACAGAAATTAGCTCCAAAGACGAAAGCTGAATAAAAATTACCAGAAATAACTGATTTTAGGAGTAATCTCTCGAAAACGTTTATCAGAAACATTAATTACAAAGGCAACACTGACGATAATTTTAATTTTTTCAACTAAGTCACCAATCATGCATAAAGTAAGATGAATTTAGTAGCGTCCAGGCGAAATTTTTAGAAAAACTTAATCCCGAATGCTGAATTTTAGAGGAATGATAGAAAAATCAGGTCCAAACATTTTAAGCTGACTTCTCAGAACTGTAACTAACAACCACAAAATACAATTTCCAGACTGAAAAATTCCAGGTTTCAATTCAAAATTGCCTGAATTTTAAAGGTTTTCCACGTTGAATATAAAATTTCCTGGTTACCAGGTTTTCCAGGTCGGTAATCACCATGTAAATTCTTCAAGACCAGAGGGATTCGATCTTTGTAATCTCATCCAAAGTCATCTAATTTCCAGCGTCATCAGAATGAATTACAAGGACCAATGTGAAATGACAGGCTTGTTGCAGAATTCATCAGAAAGCGATTTTCTATGGCAGTATTAACCGAACCACTAATTTATCTAGTGTTTAAGAGTTTCTGTCTGGCTCCAAGTGTATAACCATTGCGTATGCAGTGCATGGCCCAGAAAGACATATGTTAGATGCCAGTTAAAGATCCCACAAGGCAATTCACATTCTTGAGGATGAGCGCCTTTGCTCGATATGTTATGGTCTGTCGACTCGCCCTACAGTACGTGGGCGAATCGCAAATGAGGACTGAGGTTTTTTATTCATAAAGGCTTTGACGTTGTTGGGTTCACATAGCTCACTCGTACATACGTGTATGGCAGTCTGATATATTGTAGGCCTATCTGATAACAGTATTCGTGGCAAACTTAATTGAGATTATAAGGAAAAATTGATTTTACTAAACGTGACAAAGCTGAGAAAAAAAGTTGAAGAAAAATGATTTATACTGCAAGAAAAAAAGATCACGATGAAAGCAATTTACTTGGAGACATAGGTGATCATAACGTCTTATCCGCATAATAAAAATTAATTTAAAAAATCTGCTTGAGTTATAAAGAACAAATTGGAGCAAAGGTAGCTGAATTACTTTTTGTTTCGTCCATTTGGTTGACAAGGAGTGCCAGCAGGCGGCGCAGTAATCGCTAGAATCGAAAATGGCATCTGAATGTATATTTGTGAGACTTTAACAGGGTTCCACCAGAGACGACATTTTCAACTTCCCTGAATTTTACATGTTTTAAAACAAATTTCCCTGACCACTTTGGTTATTAAGAATGCAGAAATATGACATGCTAATGTAAGGAATGCTATACGTATTGCTTAATTCACAAACAGGAGATATAGCACAAATTTCCACGAGGAAACAGCAAATTTACATTAGTTTTCTTAATTTCTTTTTCGGAATTGCTTGCCATCTCTTGATTTTTGTGCTGACCGTTAACTAGCTATGCGAAATATGTTATCGATGTGTTGAATTTCCCTGACTTTTTAAAAGTAAATCAATTTTTCCTGACATTTCCAGGTTTTCCAGTTCAGGAAAAACCTTGTTAAATGTCAATATTTTCAAGTAATTTTCTGTTTTTAGTCTATGAATGGATATTAATTTAGGTTGAACACGAGTTCAATGTTTGGGAAACATAGCATGTATCTAAATGCAAATTGAAATAAAAATTAAATGGCAATTTTATGTAATTTAAGCTAATCGTTGCCCAAATCTGACGAATATATAATATGATAGCATGCAGTGCAATGCAATTCAGTATGCTTGTAAAATTCTCTCTTAAATATTCGTCTACGAATTACGTCGTAGGCGAAACTTTGGAAGATTGGATCAAAAATTATGGATTTTAACCCAGCGTTTTATTAAAAAAAATCGCTGCTGACGTCATCGTTTTGGTCAGTTCCCTTCACTTAATTCCATCATCATTCGTCAGCGTTTGGCTTCACCTCTCTCTCATATAATAACGTAATACTTAAACGTTCCCATGAGGGGGCTGAAGCGTCACGGACTGTTTCGATATTCTCGTAATGCAAAGCGTAATATTTCTCCTTCAGTTGGACGAAAGCCATTACGGACATATTCTTTTTTACTCCAAGCATCCAACCAAGAAAACCTCATTAATCACTGACCAATTTATCTCGAGACTATTGTGTATTTATTGAACGTGTCTCCTTCATATACGAGCATGTACAGTGTATATTCATTTATTCTAAGAATGGGGACAAGACGCGTAAAGTAAGGAGTCATAAGATTGTAGCTTAGGAGAAGCATCCAAGGATCTGAATAGAAGCCGAAGAAAATAGGCTAAGTCAAAAATCCCCCTTCCCCATCACGACATTTGATGCCCTTGATATTAAACAGTTGTTTGTCGAGAGAGCTTGGATAACAACATTTAACATCCTTGACAAGGATTTATACAAATTAACAGATTCATGTTGTTGTACTTGTAAGCTTACCAGTATATTCATAATGACTCGATGAAATAAACCATTTCGCATCTACCAATCCTCTAAATTTATAGGGCCGTTCTACACCTGAAATTGTGTGGTTAAAGGGTTTGAGAACCTAAACTAACCTAAAAATGTAATTTATTTATTTAGCTGCCCAAACAGTCAGGCAACCACTGCTAGCTTACGAGCCGTTAGGAGAACCTTATATTTAATGCATAGCAACATAATTGAAAATTTAGAAATTGCATACAATTTATTTAAAATCCGTATAAGTCGCATCTTTGATCACCACTGCTGACAGTTTCAAGTCAAGTTAACACGCACAATAGCAGCTATCTGTAAATGCAAACGTTTGCATCTAGCTATAACGGGTGTGGAGACTTTCACGAAATGATTTTTTGATTTCATACCGTCGCAAATAGGAAAATTGCACTTTGCATGCACGTATGTGGAAACAAATTTCCGCTTCAAATATAAGTTCTATTCTGGAGCTGCTGTCCTTAAAAGGCATCGCCTCTAAGTTAGGAAAAATATCGCTATATTGGTAAGGTCACGTATTGGTAATGCATCAGTGTGTAAAAAACTGAAATTGCACACGTGTGGCATCACAGTTGCTTTCGAGGGCCAAATCACCTGGGATTTGAAATCCGCGGGAAATGCCGCGGATTAGGAAAGAACGAATTTTTAGGTGCAAGCACAAAATTCAATTTCGTTCGCAGTTTGACAACAGTCCTACTTGTACACAACAAAGTCATTTTCACTTACATATACACGTAGGAGGTTTCTAGGTTAAAGTCAAAAGCGATGACGGCCATGTCGATCATTTTTGCATTGCAAAATTTTGGTCGAATCAAAAGCCCTTATGTCCACCATGGGAAGAACAAAATTCATGAAATATATTCGCGATGAGCTACAAATAATGAGGTCGTCGTGAAAACCAGGGTATAAACACGCATTTTTCGAATATTCATTTCAAATTCTCACTCAATGCATAATCGTGGTAGCTATTTGGGAACGTTCAAACATTACGTCATCATTATTTAGCGATTTTAATAACCCCTCCCTCATTTCAGCATTTGCCATTTAACTAAAAAAATTTCAAACGTAGATGATGTTTTCTTCTTTGCGATTTTCCGCCCATCCCCTTAATGATGACTACGTCATTAATGGCCAAAAATTTTTAGATTTCAACCAACGTATGAAATGATGAATTTTAGTTCATAAAGAAAATGAGGGATGTTCAAACCCCTATTTTAGCAGCTGTCACCATTTTCAGACCCACTTACCCAAAATGATGACAATCATTGTGCAAAAGTTTTCTCGAATTAAAAAATAATGAAGCGAATGATACGAAAAAAAATTGGGCGAATTTTTTTTTTTTTTGCAAAACTTGGAACAGATTAGGAATGGAATGAAAATAATGGACTTTTACCCAATAATGCCTTATAAAACAGCAAACATGACATCATTTGATCAACCCCCACCTCAATTTCGTTATCATTCATCATTTGGTTGAACTAAAATGATGACATATTACTTGAACGACCCTCTTTTCAGTTGATTTTTTTTTGCAAAAAAAAAACATTTCGTGACTTATCATGTTAATAAGAGGGTAAGAAATGAGAAAAATTTGAGATTGAAGTAATTTCATGAAAACATGATGCTAAGAATATGCAAAAATTTGGCAATGAAGGTAATTTTATGAACACAATGTTAAGAAATGCAAAATTTTGGAATGGAGGTAATTTTATTAATCGGTTGGGATACCTATGCCTCTAACCTACATGTAGTATTCTCGTACATACCGGTACAATGCATGTATATAATTAGCAAATCTTCCAACATCTACATGTACGAGGGACAGGAGTATTTTTAAAATCTATGCTAACTTAGTTTGCAAGGACAAAGGTCATGACAATCATTGATGACGTCATTGCCGGAAGACGTAAGGTTACACCATATGGTGAGCACCTTGTCTTTCACCCCATGCACATTGATCATTTCTTCTTCAAGGCATGCAGTTTAAAATAAAAAACAGGGGGCACGAAATCAAACGTTTTATTTCCCTTTTAAAACATTGTTGTGAAAACAGCAGATGTTGCCAAGTTGGATTCCCGAGCTTTTGGCTTGCTGAAGCGAGTTTTCAAGATGAAGCATGACCGCCTGCATGTACATGTACATGTATGTAGTAATACATGCATGGCTGGCCTTGCTATTGGGTCGTATATATTGAGTCTGACAAGACGTGAATCGGCAAAAAAAAGGTCAAATGTGGTAGGGAATTTCAGATGCAGCTAGTCCGTCCACTGCCAATACCCAGGATAGCATCCAACATATGTTGGTGATCCAATGATTGCACTCCCCACGTTTTTGCATTCTTGGTGGCACATTCGTGGCACAGGAAAAATGCCATGAATCCTCCCAAATCGATTGGATACCACCTGATCAAGAACAGTCAACGTGTCTCTGCCATAGATTAAGGTAGTTCCTCTAGGAAAATTGGGAATTAGCTTTTTGACCAAAACATTTTACACCAAGATGTTAGCACGTGTACCTCGGGATATGCAACCGGACATATATACGTGCATTGCAATAAAATCCCAACAGAAATGATATTCAGATCTGTATAAAAAGTGGTCTGCAACGAAGTTCAAAAGCACCATTTAGATTTCGAAGTTAAATTTCAATTGATATGTTAAACCTGGGTAAATTATACCCACAATTGGGCAGAAGTTGTTTTTCTATGGGCAACAAACACCCCAGAATTCACATTAAACTTATCCAAAAGTTGTCCATCTCTGTTCCTTAACTGAATAGAATTCATCAATCAGTCTGTGTACTGATGCTCTAAGATAGTCCAACAAGTATTTGTTTTCTAGTTAATAAATACGCCATACCTTATTTAATTTACTATATTCAAACATTTAGGACAATATTATATTCAAACATTTTCGCTGACATTTTCACCTGCATGAGTGAATATTTGTTATGTTATCAGCTAAAATGTTTGAATTGTATAACCAGGTACTTTCTGATAAGCAAATTTTGCATGGGTTAAATGGAAAAAAAATTGGAAAGCAGATTTAGGCACGCATTTGCAATATAAAGCGGTTTTAAAGTGCTATCAAATTGTATATTAAAAACGCATTTTAAATTTTACACATGGCAGGCACCCGTACCCTTTATAATCGATATTTTTCATATTCATCACATTTATAAAGCGCCAATAAAAACTGTATTTTGTCTCTCATTACTGCAAACGACTTACATATATGTGATGGGTGTAATATTTTTTGTTTCAAGATCCAACTAAGCTTTTTATTAATAAAAATGTCTGTACAAGTGAATTTATCCTTTTATTACTTCAAATTTTGGACTTGGCCATTCTCATAATTTAAGAAAAACTCTGAAAAAGCATCACAATGCCATCAATGCTTTTTAACAGAGTCCTAGATCACATCGTAGGTTGCAACTTCTAGCAATAGATGGCAGCAAAAGTCCATTTTTGACCAACAATGGACTTAAGCCATTTGTACTTCAGAGGGACTATATCTTGGTGTCCATTCAATAATACCGTATATAGTGGGGATTCACCGTCTCAAAATTTCGGAGAGCATTTTCACATTTCCGTCATCCTGAGTTATCAGAGTCATCTCGAGACACTCGTATTAGCTAATTGCCCTGGCCTTTTTATATCAAATACGAAATTGCCCTTTCGTTTTTAATTGAAAGGAAACGTGCTTCACATTGCCTCAAGAAGCCTGCGACGTTACGTGCCACTCTGCTTGAATTGTCAACTTGAAAAGCACACGCATTGTTGACCAACTTTCTTTTCGTGAAAAAAGACCATAAAAGCTCGAATTTTAAGACCGATATAGTCGCGCTATAACAAAGTAAACCGCTGTAACAGCAGTTGCTGTGCACTCAGTAACGCTTTCGTGTAGATGTCATGAGACAAAAACGCATGCGTAACAATGTCCACTGGTCAATGGCTAAAATTTACATACAATATGTGTCAGGTTGAAAGTGGACTTTTTACTCTGGCATGCCCGCTATCACATTACAGAGCCGTTTTACTACTTGTCAACTGCTGGGCTAGGATTTCTCATAGCATGAAATTGTATCAGTAAATGTAGCTATTGAGTGCTTTAAATTATAAATTCATCATAGTTTAAAATATACTGAAGCTAGAAAATGACATGTATAACATACACTACAAAATACGCAAATTTTGGTGCAAGATGGTGTGTTAATACATGTACAATCCTATATCAAACTAGTTATTAAGTTCAAGACGTCCACCAGAAGGCAGGATGAAAAGTTCACTCTTAATCTGAATGTACTTTAACTAGCTAAAACTAGTGCTTTGTCGCTAAAGATATCATTTGACGAAATGCTCTCGTTGTAAGGAACGTTCAATAGCATTTCCTCGCTGTTGCTGTCAACTTTATAAATTAAGATTAATCTTTTCTGAAACCTAGTTTTTTATGATGGATTAATCCGAGGGAGGATTTGCTGCTTTCTCTGGTGATTTCTGGGGCTGACGCCACGCACCGAGATCATCGAGTCCTTGCTACATTTATATCGTGGTAAATATCAGCACATTTCTAGTTAATTACAAGATGAATTTTCTGTTGTCAAGATAGGTTTGCTCGTCATCGCGTCGGGGCCCTTTGGATCGTATGCCGTGGCGTATCGTGTCGAAACACGAGCGTATGTTTGGGCACTTTATGCCCATCTGGTTGTTTTTTTGATTTTTCTGAAGATCATTCCCATTAACAGCACGTCAACGGTGAAATAGCATTTACGAGATTAAGGAGTCTGAGTGCATACATATCTAAAGGGTCGACAATCCGTTATGACAAATCAGCCTGGTTTATTACATGTGCACAGATTATTATTGAGAAAATGTAATAACCCAAAAAAGACGAAGTTAAGTTAGCTATAATAGTTTCTGAACAGCAGATGAGTACATTGAAGTACCACGATTTTACTCTTCGGAAAATTACACTCCATTTAATGCGCTCGTCATTCATGGGCATTGTTGATGCTGGCAAAAACGGCTCGGTTGCATTTTGGCTTCATTTCCGAAACTCAAAACAACAGCTCTTAAAAATATCGTGGAAAAAAGTTAATGAAAGGAAACCGCTCATACAACCGCTGCAGTCTAGTATGGTGGTAACGAATGGATCAAGCAATGCCGTATTGAATGTCGACTAAACATCCTCCAGAATCTGGAGTTTGTCGCTTTTGGAAATAAACCATCCAGAATAGATAGCGAATGGGATGTTGAAAATGTGTACGGAAATCACATAATAGCGATAATTAAATGCTTTCATGTTCGGCAATGGAACGAGGAAGCTTTCCGGGGTTGTGATTGAAGTGATTTGAGTAACCTACAGGGTGAGGTCTAAGTTCAATTACAACGACGATCAATAATCATCGATTTTGACGCTTGTTTTGGCCTGACAAATGCAGCATACTCAATGGAAATTGCCTTTTTTACATGTGGGTTTCAAATTCAAGTATGCATGGATTGAAGGTTACTTAGATATGGACTCGAGTTACTGTAGTGTACTGTACTATATATGGCTTTTCGAAGATTCTAAAACTGCAGAGGTTTACAAAGCAGTAAACATTTTAAATATTAAACAGCTGGGAGGTGACGTGCCTACTTATAATATTTATCTCAGCACTAAATATAAAAGCAGTTACAAAAGTTAATTTACTCGTTCACGTTACACCAAAGCATTTGTTGAAAATAAATAAGATATTGGCGAAATTAAAAGACACTTAAGACATGAACTGCTAAGAAACAGATATGGCTGACTGTCTTAGGTTGTTACCAATTTGGCTACTAATTTGCTTTCACACAGACTTGAAAGCATTTATGAAATTTTTATGCATTTTGATTTTGTATTTTCAAAAACTACTAATTATGATCAATGTGTTCTGGTTATTCATACACAGTATGCATTGATTATTTTCAATTTTTTGGTTATTATTATCTCCCTCACATTTTTTGTAATTGTTCTTCGGCTCAAACATTTAATTCGGACTAATTAAATGGCATATGTACAACGACTTAGTTCATAACTGGATATTCTCAATGAGATTAATTCACATTAAGCATAGTATGCAATCAGTGCCACAAGAGCTGCTGTAATATTTGCTCACGTAATGGTACTTAATCCTAATTACAACACTTTTTGCTATAGTTTTCTAGTGTCATAATTGAAACTGAAGCCCTGGGATTTTCAGTTGGTAAGCTTCTATTGCAAGTGGAATTACACAAGCATGCCAATCAATAAATTACGGCACTAAGCATATGTATTTGTTATTATTACAAATGTTTTTTTCAGAAAAATATTAAACTGATCTGCAAATTTTGAAAGCGCATTCCAGCGTTTGCTGTTTTCTCCGATTTAAAGCATCTCAGATAAAATTGCCCAGCTTATTCAATCTCATTACTGAAAATATGCACGTATTTTACGGATTTATCTGAACTATACAATATATACTGCACTTGGGCTAAGAATGGTTTTTCTTAACATAGATAATCCCTCTAACAATGTTATTAGATGCTGCTCATTACATGGCAATATTTATTGAGAATGCAATTAGAATAGGATAAACTGAATTCTGCATTATTAGACGATAACAAGCTATTGCAACGTAACAAGTTTTTTATGCACAAATACATTTTTGACTCAAAAACTTTTCTAAGTCTCGTTCCATTTCTAATTCACTAGTATAACAAATTGTTGATCGATTACTACAATAGCCTTGAGGCAAGGATTGCATGCTACATTTGATGTGATTTAATGTAGGATGAAAGAGGACAACAGGAGGTTCAACTTGTTTATCGCAACGTTGGCAAGATCGTGGGTGGAAGATATAGGTAAAATTGATGAAATATTGCTCAGTGGGAAGCTTGCATGTCTGGTGAACGAAAATGTGCATCAAATATATACTGTTGCTATGGATGTGGTCCTTTTTTCGGAATGTTAGGATAACATCATAAATGTTTGCGAATTTGGATCGTTTGGATTCCCCAAAGTGTTGCTGTGGACCCCTAGATGTCCCTCTGTGATTTTGAAGGTCCAAGAAACCAAATTCCTGAAGAGAAATCCAATTTAAAATGAAATACATGTATGTATTGAATGTTTATGGAGCAAGTTCTTCAAACCCAACAGATTAACTTAAATTCACTACGTTTACATGCGGGCATACTGTAAAGTTAAACCAGGAATCTTAGTTTAAGTCACGCATATCTGTTTTGCCTAATTTGCATTTTCCACAAATACTGCATCTGGTTTTACTAAACACTTTTACACCACACCTCCATGGTCCTAGCAGCCTTTTTATGAAGCAGATCCAAGGGACTTGGCAGAAGCTGACTTTATGTAAGCTAACTTAAATTTCTACAAGCAATTACAGTGAAAATGAAAAATGTGTGAATGATTTAGGGGTAAATTTCTCAAAACCAAAAGTTTATCTGAAATTGTAAAAATAAACCGGTATACACCTTCAGATTCATGAAAAATTAGATCAAAAATTGTCATGCAAAATCGCAGAATGTTCGGTAAGTAACAAGCATTGACATTTGTTAGCACATTTTCAGCATTGTCTGCAATTGATGCTGTATCTGGTTTTAGTAAAGTCATATAGACCACACCCTCAAAGTCTAAGCAGCCTTTTATGAAGCAGAAGATTCTGAGCGTTTTGTAACATTTCACAACCGGGTGACAAACTAAGTGTGGTCATGTAAACCCACATCCACTTGATCTAAGACACTTGATTTAAGCTGACTATTTAAGTAAACTAAACAGATTTAAAGGAAAACTTCTGAAAACCCAGTAGCTTAACTTAAATTGTAAAAAATCTACACACCTTTCGAAGATTCATGAAATATTCTTTGATAAATTTTCATGCAAAATCACAGAAAATGGATTTTTTCCACTAAGGGAGCCAACATTATAAAAGGGGACCATAGCACAAAAGGTTTAAGAACCCACGGCGTATACATTGTTGCATCAGTGCGTGACAAGACTGTGAAATCCAGTAAAGTCAGTACGCAGTTTGTAACACATGAAAGTATAAAGCGGATGGAACATTAAATGTTTTACTGGGGACGATATTGATTTATTGCTATAAATAAGCATCTGATCCGTTAATTCACACGACAACGTTGAAAATTTGCAGCAGCAAAACTATGGATCCTCAACATCCTGAGTTTTATTATGGACATTTTAATCAATTATAATCCTTAGCTATAGGGTGATGACTACTGAGGAGCAATATTTAAAGCATTATTCAAAGGATAATCAATGAGGTTGGTGCATTGTCTTTATTTTGCATACGAAACACGCTTCAGTTATAATAAAAAGGATGGTACGACGACGCAAGCTCGTTATGCAGATAATTTGGATCGAAGAGGCAAATGGCCTTTTTTAATGTCATATTCATAAAAAGTATGTGGAATATCGATAGAATGCTGATGTCCCACATATCAGAAACGGGTACAAATTTCGCCTTTGAGGCCAAATAATGGACAACAAAAATGTGTTATTTTTATTTTGCCTGGGAAAAATAATTTCTTCAAACAAAATGGCTAATTACAATCTAAAGTTGAATCTGAATGTAAGGCATGTTTCAATTCTAACAAAGCTGAAAACTTTAAAATTATACAGAGGAATTAACGTAAATGAAGGGTGCCAAAACCATAATGTAGTTAGTGCCTGAAAATCAACTTTTCAACAGGGAAAAATCTGAACATTTCCAAACACATTTCCATGGTAGCAAATTTGCGTAAGTGATTTTTAGCATTATGCCTTGGATACCCAATGAGAATGTGGGCTTCTCCTAACGGCTCTCCTAACGTTTTTAGTTTAATTTTGGTCCACGGTCAATTCATCCACACTATTGCAGGTGTAGGAAAGCACACACAATGTATTTCAACGATGTTATGGTTTGACACCCTTCAAATAATGAATCTTATGCTAAGTTTTCTTTTCTTATCTCGAGCTTAAAGCTAAAATCTTATCAACTTTATTCATTCCACATGAAGAAATTTCCTTCTAACGTCTTAGATGAAGCATTAGGATTCGAGGGTCATTGCATTGGATGTTTTTCTTTTCACCAAAACGTCTATACGTCTCGTCGCCTGTTTCTTTTCCCAGCTTGCCGAAATTTCTCATGTTTTTTCGTAACAAATCTGTCGTGGAAAGCCAAGGGTCTCGGATTCGTGCATTAATTTATCGCTCTTCGAGATAGTTTTAAACAAAAAGGCAATCAGAAACTAAAGCAGTATTTATCATCCAAAATCGTAGCTGAAACGGAAACCCATGAATCCCCAACCTAAGGCTCGTGACAAAATGAGCCCTGAGCTGTATTTCACGTTACATACAAACTATCCCGAACTTTTGAACCGTAAAAATGAATAGCGACCATTATGTCAGGGTGAGTTCATTATGTTTCCAAAATCAAATGATAGCTGGTGATGGAAAAAGACCCACGTTGAGATTAGAAGCGCTGAACGAAGGGCTTCTTGTAACTTTAACCATTACCGAAGAGGGTCCAAGGAAAAACTACTTTTTAAACCTGAAGTGTATTACATGTCAAAAGATATACTGTACGCCCATTTATTCTATGAAGACACTCCTTAGCTTTCTGTTGACCAGAAATTTAAGTTGTAACAAAATATACACGTGATCACAAAGTTCTACCCTCATTACAAAAAAATACTTTTTAAATAACTGGAGGACCAAATTTTGAAAATGGTTGAAAAATCCGTTGAAAAATGGATTCAATTGATTTATTTGGTTCATAGGAAATGCCAGCAGGCGTCGCTGTAACAGCTTGAATCGAAAATTGCGCCTATGCAGAGAAAATCTCGATGTGTTTACTGGTACAGTGAATCAACGATTAGTGTTAAGCTCAATTTCAAAAGAAATTTGAATTCAAAAAAATAGATTCCCACAGAAATTGGGCTTGACCCTGACTGGTGATTTGGTCACGTGAAACCAGCGGCCATCTGGAGGGTTTTCCTACGTAGATGTCATTTTCAATTCTTGCTTTAGAAGTTATTGTCTACCTTTTTTAAATGTTTTAAATTAGTTTTGGTCTTTCTCATCACCATGCATGCATAATAGAAATGATTTTAGCAGTTCCAATAAAAACCAAAATTGGCAAATGCACATACGATAAAATCATTTAAGAATTGATCTTTTTCATATTTAGACAAAATACGTAGTTCGGATCCCATAGACATGAAATAAAATAACATTAGGAGTTTATCTTTTCCCAAAACGTATTCCTTGTAACAACCCATTTTTTTTAAATTAGTTTTTGTAATGAACGTATAGGTATTTTTGATCACCCTGCATGTAGGCTACTATAGAAATGATTTTAGCAGTTCAAATAAAAACCAAAATTGGCAAATGCACATATGATAAAATCATTTAAGAATTAAAATTTTTTATATTTAGGCAAAAAATAGCAGTTCGGACCCCACAGACATGAAGTAAAAAAATGTTCCTTTTAACTACCAATTTTTTAATTTTTTTTTTTTGCAATGAGGGTAAGACTTGATCACCCTGTACGATATTGGCACCTCAAATAAAAACCATAATTGGGCATGCATTTGACAACTGCACAATTGGAATTTTTTATATTTTAGGTAAAATACTGTACATAGTTCTGAACCCCATTGAATTATCGAGCTTCATGGGCTTTTCCTTCAAAGGTTATAGAGCAAATCGTATTTCTCTCACGAATCATCCAATCACAGCCACAGTGTGGCATAATTCCAATTAACTTCCAGATTAACCTTATCGGAAAGCCAAAAATCCCTGGTTTCACTCCGCACTTGGTTGCAAAGCCTAACACATCAAGTAATCAACAACACTGAGGCGTTGAGGGAAAAGAAGCAGTAGACGAAAAATCCAATATACAGGGTGCCTCACGATGTTCTCAAATCCAATTTGGGTTTCGATTTTCGTTGAGATTTATTCCAAACTGCAGACATGTTAGATGAATTCTGCTACAACAATATCCAATCTTAGAGTGCCAAAGGCATTGATATTAAACGTTGGGCCTACCGGTTATAGCCAAACCCACATGGAAAGGAAATGCATTTCAAACGCACTGTGAAATGCATTACGAATTGCAAAATATATTGCAAATGCATTGGTCGTTTTTATTATAAAACCTAATACATTTGGTAATATCAGCAAAAATGCATTTCACTAATGCATTTAACAATGCATTATGAAATATACTGATCTGAGTATTTCACAATGTATTTGAGAGTACATACTTAAAAGATGTGTGCTGCATTCAATTGAATGAAATCGACGTGTTTTTAAATATTAAACTTTATTTCATTGTCGATTCTAATTTATTTATTGAATATTTTAGATGGTTTTTAAATTAAGAATTGCGATTTTTGTAAAACTTGGAATTATGAAACATATAGCAAAACGTGACATTTTACAATCTATGGAATATACAGGGCGATTCCAAAGGTCATGCTCAAACTGAAGGGGGAGGTAGAGGAGTAAAAAATAAACACCTTTCAATCTGAAAAACAAT
>JAQGAF010003757.1:0-16378 GCA_034687865.1 Kryphioiulus occultus
CAGTTACAAATCTAGCAGCTCTACGCTGCACTTTTTCGAGTTCCTGCTTTCGATCCTCCCTGTAAGGATTCCAAATCTGACAGCAATACTCGAGAAGAGGTCGGACTAATAAAAAAATATCCAACTTCTTTAACTTTTTGATGGAAATTTTGGAATATTCTTTGAATGAATCTAAGGCGTTGATTAGCCAAACCAGTAATGTTACTAATATGCGTTCCCCAGCGCATATCATCCTTGATGGTGATCCCCAAGTATTTCAAATCAACATTAGCAATTTCTAACATCCAATTCATTTAATGCTTCACTTCAAATTTTTTTTCATATTTGCTAAAGTTGTTCAATTTTCAAGTCTTTAAAGTCTGTGCTAATTTTCTTCAAGAATTGCATGTTTATGAAAACGATACTAATTGTCATTTTGTTTCATGATAATTTGCAACAACAGTCACTAGCGGAACTAAATATTTTCCTTGTGAAGAAATTACACATGTACAGTATATATATTGCAAATGTTTTTGACAGGCATGAATTTATAGCCATGCATCTTGAGACATGAAAACATTGAACTTTATGGTAACTCTAGTTTTTCAAACCAATCTAGACAAACGTTACGGTAATCGTTCCTAGCTGAAACATTAAGATGTGCTGTAGTTGATTAGAAAAAGAAGTCTTTTGTTACACATGACTAACTTCGTGTAACCAAAGCGAAAACGCCCTATGTTTTTAATGTGTTGAACCTGAGTAAAAACTTTTTGTCAGACAGCTTAATTTTCTTGTCATTATTCTATTTTTTAGCACGAAATTTGTTTAACGGATTATACCGGCTTACCCGCATTACCTGAGATAATGTAATGAAAATAATAAGATAAATTGTGATTAGAGCCACATATGCATGTCGCACGTATGAAACGTCAACAAGCACGGATTTTCAACATTATTATTGTAACTCAATCCTATGTAAGATTGTTAGATAAACTATAAAGCGTGGTTAGGATTCGTAAAATTTACATTGAAGTTGAAGATGTCGGTAACTAGTCATTATTAATAAATCTTGTTATTTTACTATAGAGAAAAGATAAAAATAGATATTATCTTAAGGTAAATGAAATAGTAAACTGCTGATTGATCACATTTTGATAACAGAACTGGTTTTATTCGAAATATGATTTAAACTACACTGTATGACTCTGTATTTAATATCTTTTTGCAATATAATTAATTAACCAACTACCTTTGATTAAAGTGGCTTTTTGATGAAAAATCATCTAATTAAGAGACTACAATTTTATCAACTGCGCTGTCTTTAATTTATGCACGCTGTGTTAAAAATTTCATTTTGGGCATCTTCGTGGTGTGCATGTCTCAGAGCAACTACTGACAGGAACATCAATTCTCGTTTTGCACACTTAGTGACTTAATTCTATTCAATAGTTCTTTCAAAAAATCTGTTTACAATTATTTCGTGACTTCTTGAATGTACATGTACTCTGTAGTATAAGCTACATGAATTATTGCAAAGTATGGATTCCCCTTTTGTGTTAACAGCGCAAGTATGCTCCAAATTTCAAGAAGAAAAATCGCTCAATTGTGAAAATGTGGAGTGTACATGTAAGGTTAAAATTCACTGGTGCGATTCATCGGGTTCTTGTTCGATTAATTTCGTGTTCATGATATGCTCACGGCCACGACCATTAATCAGAGATGCTTTTTACCACTTAAAAAGCGCTGCTTGAATGAAAAGCAAGGCCATGGAGAAATCAATATGTTGCATTCGATGAATTTCATCTGATAAAAGTGTTATGGATCATTTGATTGGTGCCATCAGCGGTTTTGTACTTGAATGATAACATTTACCAGGTTACTGGGTGCTGCTTTACATCTGAGCTTGTCCATGAAAGGACGATCGTTTCTTCTTGATATGCATGGTGAAATTTGAAATACGAAGAAACGATTGAATGGGAAAATTTTCAAAGTACAATGTCTGTCTCTTGCGATTGAATTGCTCTTCAGACCGTGCTTCGCTGTGGGAAATGAAACATATTACAACGTGTGAATACTGTGGACTTTACTTTGAATATAAACATTTCTTGAACTGTTTTAATGCGATGTGTCATCATGTTTCGAACAATACTAGGTGTCGCGTCGGTCCTTAAGTGATGGTATATACTGGGAACACATTCAAGCCCAGAACAGCAAAACTCTAGGGGAAAAAAACTTACTACTTGTAGGGTATTTTATTAAATTATAATTTTTACCAATTGGCAATTTGCACTCGTATTCGAGTATATTTCCATGAACGAAAAGAATAAAGAGTGAAAACGACAATGAAATTTCCATCGATTTCCAGAAAAAAAATGTTACTAAAGTCATTATATTTTTGGCTAATTGCACTCCTATTTGAGTGGTTTGTTCACGCAAAACAAGTGATTTTATTATTTTTTATTGTTTAATTTTTTTTTAAATTCCTCAGTCCAGCGGTCGTTTTGTCCTAAATATCTATGACAGTGACTCCAAATTTGCGTGTTCAAAGCGGGAATGGCAGAACTGAAAACACAAGAAAGGCAGTCAGTGATACTGCCGTGTATATTTCCAATTAGTCGCATAGAATAAGAGGTAAAAAACGATATATACATTTAATGGCCTGCAGTCAAGGTATAAGTTTGCAATTGCCTGGCAAAGTTGTACATTGTATTCTTTAAAAAATGCAGGTCACAACAGATGTTTATTTTGATTAAACTCTCGATGGAAATTATTAGCAGATTTAGATTAAGCCCTTAATTTCATTTAATGAAAGTGAGACTAGCTCCTGTCACTGGCTTTCACAAATAAATAATTGAAATTGAAGCATAAACAGTAGCCAACCTAATTCTTGTTACATCAGAACCTTCCCCCAGAAGGCTTTCACTCGTTTAATTGGTTGCCAATCGCTCGTTTTGAATTTTAATTACGCCAAAATAGAATTTTAAATGTCCAAATAACGTTAGATAAGGTCGGATTTTAGCTTGACTCAAAGGTAAATGACATTTAATTGTCTCCTGTAATGCAAGTCTCCGAAAATTGGTACCCAATTGAGTGACATCATTGCATAAATATTTATGCCAAACTTGTAAGAGGTTTTATGTCGTCAAACGATGACGTATAAAACATTTGATGACATATATATTGCAGGCGTCCAAATCTTATTAAGTTTATGAATTATTAAACTACTCATAGGGCATTATCGGGAAATGATGATGAAATAGGTAGTGTTCTCGTGATTATTGAATATACGAGGGCAGGTCATAAAGAAAGGTAATTTTTTTTAAAGCGCGACTTATTATTTGACAAATTGAAATATACAGTACGCTTTGAAGAGCATTTAATGCTCTATTTTTTGACATAAGCTCCACAGTTATTGATGCATTTGTTACATCGCCTCACAAGTTTCTGCATACCATCATTGTAAAATGTCTTCGGTAATGTTCACAATTGAAGAAGTGCGATGTGTTATTCGTTTTTATGGTTAAAAAAGCTTAAGCATTTCGAAATTCAAAAAGGATTGGTCGACGTGTATGGCGACCAGTGTGGAAATGTGTGAAAAACTGAATGGTGGTCGGAACCGAACACATTTTTTAATGATGGTATGCAGAAACTTGTGACGCGATGGGACAAATGCATCAATAACTGTGGAGATTATGTGGAAAAATAGAGTATTAAATGCTCTACAAGGTGTATATTTCAATTTTGTCACATAATTTGTCGTTTTTTTTAAATAAATAAATTACCTTACTTATTGAACTACCCTCGTTCGTTTGTAAAGTTTTGAATGAATGTTGAGCGTGCTGAAACAACGTCGGTAAGTCAAGTATAAACTCTGTTTTCTTATTTTCTTCTAGCATTAACTAACTTAGGGAAACCTGCTGTCTCGATATGGTTGAAAGCACATCACCATGGAAAAATAGACACTGTATACAAACTAAAAGGTCGTGAGCTAAAGCGCCATAATTTAGAACAGCACAGTAGATTTGTGCTGAATCCTGACCTATTTGTGATATCTAGTACGGTTTTTGACGTTTCTGCTTTTTTATTTTATAATTCGTTTTATAATTTATTAACATAAATCCTCACCCATGCATGGAAATCAGTAAATAGTTTCGCATTATTGGCATTAATTAAAAAACGCTTTGTTTGCCCCAACCTGATGAAAATATAATTACAATGAATATACATTTCAACTACACTTGTTTAATGTCATCGCAAAATTGACTTCGGCTATAATTTCATTGACAGTGGAATCATATATGAACAGCCCTCTGTTGGTGAAAATGCAAAACAACATGCAACTTAATATGTCGCTATGGAACAAAATAACTTCATGAGCAATACTAATTCGAAGACTACACATTATGATATCAGGACTGTATTAACTTGTTTAAAATTTTAATCAACTAGATGGAATTAATTAATATTTATTTGTCAACATTTTCTATGTTTGCTAAGAAAAATTTGAATCTACGCCATAGCTATAATCTAACTGCATTTTAACAGCAATTTTGCTGCTAAAACATTTTAAAAATAATTTAGTTTTCTAAATAATCTCTGAAAGTTTTAAATTCTAGTTAGTTAGGCGTATTATATCGTTAATGATTTAAGAAATAACACTCAGCGTTTATGGAAAAAATAGGCACTGCTACTATATAGGATATGGACTAATGTTTTTCCAAAATGAAGAAGATTGAACATAAGGAAACAGATGTTAATCAAATATTAAAATCTACAGTATTTAAATACGTTTGTTTTCGACACGTTCTTATGAAGTTTCTTTAGTAAGATACGATATAAATACGGTATATGGAAAATTAAGTTAGTGTGTTACTATTTTTTCTTACCTAATGTCGGTGCATTCCTTTATTTACAGTGTAATCCGTTATTTACACAGGGGTTCCTAAATTCATCAATGGACAAATCACTGGAAAAAAATAATTCCAGTAAAATAAATTAGCTATTTTTTCTGCGATAGGTGATTGCCTGAAAGTGTGAATTGCGCTTCAAACAATGACGAAAATAATTGGTAGTAAACCATACAGAGCTATTATCTTTAATGCACGTAGTCAAAATGGTAGTATTTCGGAAAATAAAACATTCTGGGGGGTCCGTAATAATGCGGTGGCGCTGGCCCGTGCTGTTCGTATTGATCGTACATTGACATAAAGTTGTCGTAATAGCCTTCCCTTTTGGACATGGTCAGTTGGTCGATTTTGTCTTGATCATCATTGTACGGTTCTTCCCTATGTGTGCTGATCAGGATGGCAATGGTGCTTTGCAGTAGCAAGTATACAAGCACGAACACCAACGATGAAGTCAAGATGATCTTCATTTTCAATCTAAGAAAGAAAGAAATTAAATATGTACACTTTGAAAACGGGACTGCCATTTGGTTTGAATAAATATTTGCCTATAAATGTATAATTGCTCAGTTTTTCAACAACAACCTTCAGTTGTTACTAAAGCCAACAATGTTCAAGTTAGTTGTGCTAAAATTGTAGTTTCTGATCAATTCTAATCAAATTGTTTCTTTGTAATTTTGTATATAATTAATTATTGTCGTGATGAAAACAAAAGTACAATGTTTGGCGTTACAATGTTTCTATCCAGTCCTCACCTTAGTGACTATTAGCGACATCTAGTAAGAAAACGAGGAAACGTCTTCAGGCAGTCTTAATAACGACTAATAATTGGGTGTTAAGAAAGCAAGCGCAAAATTGCTATGACCAAAATACTTTTATGTGTTATAGGACCCGCAATTTGATAGTATTACTAAATCATATTTTGTGATGCCAACGAATTAATCTTGAACTATTCTGAACCATTTTCAATAAAAAACCCAAATAAATTACACTTTTTTGTATTAATATATATATATGAACAAAGGTATAGTCCTCACTTTACGAGCTCGAATACATGCCCTTTAATTTCGAGTTCGAATAACTGCACTTTATATACATACAGTGTATATGTTCTTTTGAATAAAAAGTAAAAATGTATACTTCAGAAATTGCCTGGAAATGCTGACAAATTGTTTTTGCTAGGTTTTTTCACCATTTTGTACATTATATATTTTAATTAAAATTTGAACGTTGCCTGACTAGGGTTTATTGATATACTGATTGATGCTGTGTCCGGAATATTGTGGATTTTGAAATAAACGTAAATTCGCAAAACCCACTATATTTTGCCAATTCTTACCTTCGTTTGCAATCTCTGTAATCTCACAAGATAAGACCATCCATCTTGAAGTGTTCCTATGGATCCGCTACCCAAATTGAGACATCATGGTTGTTATTTTTTCACGAATGAGGATCCTGGTAACAGTTTTGCGTAATTCAGTCTGTCGTTATCGGTACAAGAAATCTGTTTGGTTTTACTCACCTGTCCGTTGCGTTTGCAGCTATGTGTTTGTGTGTTTTCTGTGCTGTTGCAATTTACTTTTTAAAGCATAAAAAGCAGATCCAGCGCAAATCGTAGCTACATCCGGGGATTTGTTGTTCATCGAGATGCTACTTTTTTGTTGTTGCTAAGTTTCGCCTTTTGTTGACTACAGGTTGGTTATTCACCTGCCTACTAAATTTCCGCCCCACCCGCCCTAATTTTTCAGATTTTTCTAGCCAAGTGCACGTGTTTCGTCGCACTCGTTTTGTACCCTTTTCAGTTTTTAATTTCAAATTAATCCTGTTTGAAACAACTTTCAGCCACGCCATTTACTCCGGTTTTCTACTGAAAACGGTGGGAATTCATACCCTTTAATTAGGATACTTGTAAATTTTGCTAAAGGCCACGGTTTCGTTTTTAGCAAAGCTATTGTCCGCCTGATTTTTTTTGCAAATTTAATCACGCCCGTCGATAAAATCTTCTGATTTGAAATGAGAGCGTAAAAACGAGTGTATGTTACTATTAATCTTGTTCAGTTATCTTTTGCTTTGCAGATGATTAAATCTGACTATTGCAATGTAGATTTTTTGAAAACTGATATTCATGCTGTCGTGATTAGCGTGCACTTTTGATATGAATCTAACTTTGTTTTCAAAATGCGTTTCTCAATAAAATCGCAACTTCTGTCATCTGAACTACTGTATTTTGAAATTTGAAGCATTTTTATAACTCACTTCCTGATGAATATGTTTAGAAATTACGTTTTTTTCTTAAAAAAAATTATATCAACACTCTTTAATCAAATATTTTGTAAACATCTATGATAATGCACCGTATTTAAACAAATGAAATTATGGTATTTTAAGGAGTGGGTAGAGAATAACTTCATTTATTGTCAATTGTGCGGAAAACAATGGGTTTCTACATGTATGTCAAGAGTATGTGACATGTTCTACTCAAGCGAGCTTCCTAAACAGAAATCAAATTAAAGAAATTGGTTTAGAGGTTACAGTAATTTAATCAAGTAGTTTACTTTTTCGTATTTTGAAGTTTAATAATGTATTTTCATAATGTTAATTTCAACATTGTAATCAACATGAACAGTTTTCTATAGAACTACTAGCTATGTGAAAAAAACTTGGCGTTTACTGGTGTCTATTTAAAATTTTATATACATTGAATGGTAGTTATCACACATGAAATTACCATAAACTTACTGAACGGATGTCTACTTAGTGGTACTGTAACCTTATTTCATCAAAGTATTTAAAAGCCCAAAGGCTTGGCAACAGAGGATTAAAATGTGGTGTTTTTTTCCAAGGAATAGGACATGTGAGCAATAATTTAAAAATTGTCGTCATTAATTATCTACGGTGAGCAATAAATTATTAGACCTGGAAGATAAGTTGAAATTGGCTCCATATGTGAAATAGAAAAAATTTGAGTAAATTTGAAAAAAGGGCAAGTATATTGAGAGCATGAGAGCAGACAATATTTAGGCCTGTCTTACAGTAATTGGCAGGTTTACTCCTGACATGTTGTCATTCGATAAATTTCACGAATTGAAATGGAAAATTTAAATTGATAATAACTCTGCAGATCCAGTATTTCATTTTATTAAGAGGTAATCAAATGCCAGAAGTTCGTAGTATTTTAAATAGGAAACAATGTCTTTGTTTTGAAGCTTTTCTTTAAGTGATTTGTAGAATTTTTAGTTTTAAAATTCATTGCATAAGTTTTCTAGCCATCTTTGTAACTTCTACGTGTAATTACACTTTGCATTTCATTTAAATTATAAAAATTAGATCGTAAAATCAAGCTAAAGTGAACTGTTTCATTGCAAATTGCGTAGATCCGTTGTTGGGGCTATTTTATGTCAAACAATTAAGCTTCCACTTACCATTAAATGTTTGCACCATTGTGTTCACTGAGCGTTAATTTTGACCTTAAATAAACTAAAGCAAAGACAACAGCTGGTTACGATTACACGTATCCAAATTTAAATGGTCATCTACATGTACAGTATATCCCGTTGAATATTCCAAGAATGCTTTAAACCAGATACAATCAAAGTGGTTTTTTTAGAAGACTCCAGTATGACTTATTACAAATGAACTGTGAAAGTTAGACGTTTTGAATTGTCAAATATTGCGGGTTGGAAAATTCACTTAATAGTATAATTTATTAACACAAAGGTGTTATGTTTACAATATATTTTTGCAATACTTGTATTTTTGCATTTACAAAGTAGTTCCTTGTCGAGCAGAAACTCAGTTTTCTTGTTGATATTTTGGAAAAAAAAGTCAAATTTGGAAATTATTTAAATTACGTGCAAGAAGCATTTGGATAATTTCACTAATCATGCATAATTTTGTAATTGAATGGATAATTACTTCTCTAAGAAACTGTTTCAGAAAGGAAACTTTGTAAGGAGATGACTTGTACTATACTAGGTCATTCTAGCAAGGAGCTAAAAACATTTCCAACTATTTTGTTTCGTAAATACCGCGTTTGGTCCTCCGGCAGTTACAATATATGTAACTAAACCAGTTGCTGAAGGCAATCACGAACTTATTGTACCTATATTTATTCTTCATAGAGCGTAAGCACTAGGTGGGCATAATCCAATTTAAGCATAATTGTCCGAGGATCTAACTATCCCCTTTAGGATAAATTTTGGTTTCATCTGGTTGACCCCTGGCTACCAAGCACAATGCCACTTTTATAAATTTTACGAAAGTAAAAACGACTAAATGACTGTAACACAGATGTGCATGCATCATACAGGGACGATAATAAAAAGTGAAATTACATATTTTGTATGGTCTAAGCAATTTAGTCGAATTATACTTAATTACGTTATATGCCCGTGGCTAGACTCTGCTTGTTTGCGAATCCCTAAAGCTGCGATTTCTCAGTTTTCTCTGCGTTTTGTACCAGGAAAGAAAAGTTTACAAGAAGTGGGCTGAAAACAAGATCCTTGTTATTATTTATAATTTATTTGAAAAACTCCTTTCCTGCGACCCGTTTTTTGCAGTGCTTGGTTATACATCATTATAAAAAGGATGCTGAATAATTTAGGAAAATCCCATGTGGCAGTACCTCCTTCTTGTATGGAAAGCATTTTCACGTAAAATATTGGTAAAAATGTGTTTAGGCATTTCATGTGTTGCACGAGTTATTTTCGAGTTTTACTCGAATCTTGAGAAAAATTTCCATAATTGTTATATTTTCTTTTCATAAAGAATAAGCAATTACAGAAACAGAAGCATGTAACTATATACAGAAACAGAAGCATGTAACTATATACAGAAACATGTAGAAAGAATGTTGCGAAATACGATTGGATTTTTATGAGATCATTTACTTGAGTTGACAAAGTTGTCATTCTGGCTTTTCCATAAGGGAGAATTACAAGTCTGAACTGTATATCCAAGTTTAATTTGTTTTGAAGATCGTTATAAAACTTGTTTCTGTGTCAAATACTTTTATAATTTCCTAAATTACCCCAAAATTACCGGTCGTTAACAGGATTTGACACATTAGCTAATAAATAATTAAATTCGTGTAAACTTGCCTGGAATAGTCACCGCATTATTTTATGTATTTTCAAAGTGAGATACATGTAAGTGAACTACGAGACTTGCATGTATCAGCATGTCCCGAATCCAAAAACCATCAAAATTTAATGCTATTATGAATTTTCAAGTTCATGTAAAGAACTTGCTTGTAAAAAATCACATTTGAATTTTAAATGATTATCCCCAATTTTTTTTAATTTGTCTTGAAAAGTAAAAGTGCTTTGTTGATGGTTCTTACTCAAGCCCTGTTTTCTGGGCCAAATGTCACGTATTGTCCTCTTAACGGTCCTTCGCAAACAAATTGCACATTACATGGTGCCCCACCCGTCCTAATTTCCAAGCGTTATCTGGTTCGCCCAAAAGATTGTAATTTCCGAAATTTCTCTGGGTTTTTCACGGCTTTGATTGCCACTAAATAACCATCTTAACCGCCTTGGTCAGTGGTGGTCATTAGTCGACGCATGTAAGTGTGGATAATTTGAGTTTGTTTTACTCAGTGTGACGGGTGGGTGGACACGCCAAGACCGTCCAATGACATCCCCTGAAGTCAAATTTAGGAGGGGAACTGTTGAATAAAGGAGTAATTTCGAACCCAACCGACCTTTTAGTCACATTAGCTTCGACAGGGTATATATAAAACAAGTGAATGTGGCAAGCGCACTTTCCTAAATGAGAAAAAATTGCAGTGGGGAGACGAGGAATATCTAATTTACCATACAGGAAACAACGTTTCTAACATTGACTTCAGCTAGTGTGTCCATTACAAACTTTTTGCGAAAATGAGAGGCAATTTGGTAAGTAAAAGCATGAGGTTTAATTGTTTTTCGTTTGGTGTCGCCGCAATTTGCAAACATATGGAAGCCATCACTCGTGGTGATAACAAATTTAATAGACTGAATTGATAATATCCATATATATTCTGGCTAAATCTCAGTAAGCATACAAGTTAGCATATTTCATCCAAAAAATCGTATTTTGGTCATGTATTATTCAGTCATGATTATTGTCCTGGCGATATTCTAAATGTATTCCTATGAATATCCAAATTAAGATAACACAGGTTTAGCGTTGAACTTCTGTTCATCATGATTTTATTGACATAATATACAGTATGAAGTTTCGGTTTTCCCTTGATTATGTTTTTTACAGAGAAATACTAGTTTGTTCACAACTGCATGCAATCATTTTCATTAACATACAGTACATCGCTGCTAACAGAGAAAACATTTGGTTGATCTTGAGGTCAAGTTTAATTTATTTTCTTAAGCAGTTGTGACATTTCACTGATGAAAATCAGTAAATTGTCGCTATTATCCAGGCAGGTTAATCGGATATGCTCAAGAGCAATTAATTTAATTTAATTTAATTTATAATTAAATTTGACCTGCATTATTATGGAAATCACAAGTGCCACTATCAGTGCAGTGCTGATGCATGACGATAAGCATAAGGCCATATTGTGGCATACTTGATAGACACAAACATGTGTTAAACATTGTATTGCCCATCCAGTTAGCCCTTCAATGAGTCAGACTTGGGCCCAAAATATGAAACAACTGACATTTACGTGTAGTTTGTTTGGTTTTGATTACAGATTTGGCTACCAGTCTTCATATTGGTCTTCTGTTGCACACTGCTGGTTAGCTCAGATGATGATTCGAACACATCGTCCAGCAAAAGAGTGAGCCGTGGAGGATTTCACGGCTATGGACATCATCCCTTCGCCGGGGGATATGGGGGTGGCTACCCAGCTTATGGGGGATACGGGTTCCCCGCTTATGGCGGCCATGGACATGGACATGGGCATGGCTACAGCATCAAGCATTACAGCTATCCTATTTATGGAGGTCACACCTATCCAGCTTATGGAGGCTACCCACCACTCTATGGTGGTTATGGTGGCGTGTATCCAGCATATGGGGGGTATCCAGCGGGTTATGGTCATGGCTACCCTGCTTATGGTGGTTACTCCCCTTACGGAAGCTATGGGAGTTATGGATACTACGTCGGTTACCCTGGCGGTGGTTATGCAGGAAAAGGATATGGCGGCCATTATGGTGGCTATGGGTACCCTAGCTACGGCTAGACTAAGATTTCTTCAAATTTTCTAAAGACTACGCAACCTTTTCTCAAGACCAAGATCTTAAATGTTCAGTAGCTGATGGAAGTCTGGTATTTTTACTTGGTAATCGATAGCTTGAGACATGGTCTCGCATCACGTGTGCCCTATACCAAAATTTGTAACAGAATACCATATTTTGTCCCTTGTCAGCTCTGATATTGTTATCATTGCATTGATCACGTGATCGTCTTTGGTGCTACAGGTTGCCAGACTGGATGATTTTAGAATGGGGTGCATGGCTTATAGAGGATGAAAACATGTTTTTTCACCATTGATTGCACATTTTTGACAAAATCAATGTATGAATCTTGGGCGTGGACAAATATGCAATGTTTAATAAATTTCGAATTCGTGGCCAGTTCGTGGCCATTCTAAGTTAACCTCTACATGAACGTGACTTTTCAATGACCTACTCATCAACATTACTAACCGATGAATGAAAAAAATATGGGGCCATCTTCGTTCAACTTTTTCTAATTTTTTGAAAGATACCCTGATGCCCCGCTACGATTCAATTGTTATTCCGTTGGTGTAAAAACAGCTTCCATTGTTTCCATGAGCTTGATTTTTCAGGCCAAGGCTTTATCGGATGACCATCAGCCACTGGGTTAATACTAATTGCCGCATAATAGTTCAGACGTGCAGCTACTCGTGGAAATTTAAATGTTACGAGTTAATAGTTTTGCAAACTAGCCATCCAACCGCCTTTAATCTTGACATTGTTAAAATAATACGGTGGATGACAAATCCTTTCACTATCAATGAGTCATGTTACTAGCATCAGTTTTGCATCTTGCATAATTTACTCTTGATTCTAATACATGTACATGTCTATTATAATCGTTCAACTATGATTCATAGCAACTGGTCTTGCTACAGACATTTATTTAAAGCAAATTCTTTATCAGCTCTATTCAGAGCTCTTAGGGAAAGTTTGCTGCTGAGAAAATCCATTTACACATATTTTTAAATGCGTAATGCGCAAATATTTATTTTTTTCAATACCCTCGCTTCATATCTGCATGTACTGTACAAGTATACTCTACTAACTGTTTTAGCCAATAACAATTTTAAATTGAAGTTGCCCATTCAATAAGAAATGTGTATCGTTTATCTAGACGAGTAATTTATTATCGTTCTCCCCGAATCAATTTGATCTCATAATTCCTTTTGACTCGACAACTGTATATAGTGGATATGTTTGGTTTTAAATCGATTCTTGGTTTATAATTCACCTAGAATAAACTCGTTTTAATTTGCTATAAGCGTGACTTTTTTATTGTTGTTTTACAACAGCACAACAAATTGGACTCATCTTGCCTTTCATCCTGTATTGATTCGTTCAATTATTTATGCATTAAACTCGAATAAAAGGTTAATAACCGTTAATCTGTTTCAAATACATGTACAAGCGCCCCATCTTCGTAAAAAGTCGTTTAAATTCGACTGAAGTGGTTCTAAAGCCGAATACCTGCAATGCTAACATTTCGAAAATAACTTCCGTTACAAGCAATCTGCACATTTTAAGCATTACACTTTCCATATACAGGTTGCAGTAAAAAATCCATTTTTTTATTATTTACAAAGTAAACGCTTCGAAAGAAACGTTTGATCTGTCTACAAATGTGTCAGTAGGACTACAAATTCATTTTTCTTTCCTTTGCTGTATGTCTCGAAATGTTCATTTACATGTACTTGTATAAAGATTTTTAATGTCAATTTCGATGAACTAAAATCGCTAAATATGCGATAAATTATGCAAAATATGCCAATAATTTAGCCGAACAGGCATTATTTGACCGATACAAAAATATTTGTTTGTCTTCCCAAATAAAATTACATGGGTCAGTGCTTCCAATAGTTGACCAGTTTTTGTGGAAAATTTGCTAATTTGTTAACAAAATCAAGTTTTTTCCAAAGCCAAATGAAAAGACTGAACTGGACATTGGCACTATATAGATAAATTAATTGGTAATTCAAAATAACACTGGGAGGGACAATAGTTTCCTACGAGGGAATTAAACGACCTCACTTTGTCAACGACTTTTCTGCTAGTGCATTCTAACATACATGTATTGTGGTTTTTATGAAATGTTGAATTCTTTTGAGAAACATTCCTACTTCCTTGCGAATTGGTCTCACGAGACTTTATGAGACTTGCATAAAATTATTTATTGATGTAATTCATTACAAACATGAGATTGTTTTTGCTTTTCCACAAATTTATTGACCCGCCTGTCATTTTTTATTTATAAGGATTGTTGATGATTATTAATGCTTCTTTACTCCATTTAAATTTCATTTTGTTATTTTTAAATGCATGTACTAATTTAGATGCTTGCTTTGTATGTACAGGTAATAGTTTATTACTTAAAATAAAATAAACTTTTATGATTTTATGCAACATTATGTCGAGCAGTATTAAAATGACAATTTCTCTGAATTGCAGTCACCTTGATAAATTAATGCACACAATTATAGTTGTTTTTCTTGTGACACTAAATATTTTAATTTATTTTGTTGATTTAATTAACTATGCTTATTATTGCTGTTCTTTCTTCATTCTCTTGTGATAACGAGGGAAGAGCGACATATTTGTATTGTTGCCACATCGTTTACATGTTCATGTCTACAGTATGCATACATGTATTACGTTGCAAGCATGTGTAAAATTGCGAACAAGTCAGAATAACTCCTAATGGATTTTTATAAACAATTTCCATATTTATAGGCATCGATTAATTGACAATTAGATTATAACACCACCCACTTACGGTGGGTAGGGGTGCTCTTACTACTTACATCAAAAGTCCCTGCTTCTCAATGTACAATAGAATGTTATGAATGCATGATGAATCTTGACCCACCCTACACATACGAGTATGTGACTTTTAGCTTTTTAGACCGAAAGATGTCACCCAAGATGTATTTAAAACATACATTGTTTGGTTTAGTTTATGTACATGTATGTAAGCTTACCTCTACCTTCAAAAAAAGTTAACTTGGAAGTGTTTGGATGATAAATGGGTCAGCGATTTTTGCGTTTCTTACAGTATGCAACATGGTCACGCTAGTTTGACAAAAAAAACTACTCACTTCGGATTGGTTCGCGAAAAGCAGAATAATGAGAACATTTGGGTGATCTTGATTCAAGAATCAAAGCTTTGTAAAGCAAATTTCACATCTTCAAAAGCATTTTCAAAAGGTAACTAACTCAGTCTCTTATACCTTGATTTTCCTCTGTCTGAGCTTCTTCATGCTTAGTTCATCATCTAGTCAGTTGTCAAAGTCCACATCAAAATGACGTCTGTAAGTAGTCTTAAGCTGGAATTTTTCTCAGCTTAATTTTTTTTTTACATTAATGCATGAGTGTGTTTTCTTGCCGTGAAAAAAAAATTGACGAAGAAGGTTTGAATATTTAAGCATATTGTAAACGGTACCGTTTTATAAACAAATTGATTCCATAAATGAAGGCAGGGAATTAGTTTACACTTTATTCATAACTATTCATTGACTATTCATTGACTTCTGTGGTAGAAAGATGGAATCACAAAATGAAAAATGCTTGTCTTCTTCATAAACCATTTTGCTACATTGTTCTATTTCAGTAACTATTAGAATAAAATATTATGGATGATAAATATTGATCCGAAATTTTATCATTATGCATCTACATGTATAATACATGTACATCTATATGCATTTATATACATCTATATGCATAATGCTGTCGTCACTAACACTGAACATGTTTCTGCAACAGAAGCAATAGTATTTCAACAAATGCAGTTCTTCTGTACTTAAAATAAATAGAATTTAATTTTTTAGATAATCTGAATATTTTGTAATTGGAGCTCCAAAAAGAATTCAATAATCTGGAAAATGTTACCGTTAATTATGTAGAAGCCTAGAATTGTAGTTATTTCGTAGTGAAACTGTATACAGCTGCCCAACCCCACCTCAAGTTAATATGCCGTAGGACAATCATGCATTGGAATTACTTCGTGAAGATTTCAACATTTTCACAGATTTCTGATTTGAGAAAGGAAATTACAGTTTTCCATCGATGCATGAAAAAGTGGAAGACGAGAATTTCTCAAGTTAACTGTCCTAGTTTCGCAAATACACTTGTACAGGCAATTGCAGCTAGCATAGGGCCTACGGCCAAGTTTTCGGCCAAATACTAATTAAGCTGTGAATGTGGGAATATACTTTATTCCGTACTTTAACCGTAATTTCATTTTCTCAGTATATTTCCAGTATTTTCCAG
>JAQGAF010003758.1:0-16375 GCA_034687865.1 Kryphioiulus occultus
CATTTTCGCCATAGAAAAACGATAATTCGCTAATGCTCGTTTTTAGAACATCAGGGGGGGAACTTCCCGTTAAATATTGTTTTTATTTGTTCTTTGATATGTAATTAAATACATATACCATTATTATCCACTTTGAAATTATATGTCCTTTTTAATTTAGATAATTAACTTTAGATACAGTAGTTGAATACTGGTGTATAATCTTCACTTTGAGCCACTACATGTATGTGCCATAGAACATTTACTTACCTGTCTCATAGTTTCTTCAATATCCTCCATGACCCAGTTACAAAAATGAGTGAGAACTCTTTGATTCAAACGTGGATTATTTCTTATATTAGACTCTAGGAGTCTAACTACGTTTCTAAGCTAGGAAAATTTCTCGTATAATCGCTTTTATTATTTGGGTCACGTGATATTTTAATGAAAACAAGGAATCAACCTTTATTGAGTGGCAAGGGCAAAAGTGGCGTTACTAATAGTCAAGGATAACAACACCGCCAGTTTTTTGGTTATTTACATGTATTGGATTTTCACAGTGTTGCATCGGACAACCTCTCTACGTTTGAAAGCGCAAAACCACATAAAAATGTAAAATGAATTTATAGCACATTTAAATTCTAATTGCCTGTCGTTCTGTTTTCAAAAAAATGATATTTTTATTGACTTGTATGTATTCAAAACAATATCTATATACGAAGATAATGGAATGGAAAATTTCCCTGGTGACATCGCTAATTAGTTCAATATTTTATTTGCATGCTGAAAGGGAGTTGGACATGCTAGTTTCTTTGGGGTAGTAAATTGGCGCGCCAATTTATTTTTATTTCCAGCATTTAATTTTAAAATACCATTGGCTATAATACCACAGTTTGGGACTGTAGGCTCGCATAATTTGAATTGTAAGATACATGTACAGTATATTCATTAAAGTACTTTTGATCAAATTGTCTTTTTTTCATAGCTTCTTAGACACACGTATTTTACAGCTCTGCAATCAACTCTAATGTAATTTGTAGATAGGAAGAAGCAAACCTATGGAATGAAGTCCATGCACAAACTCATTCATAACATTTTTATCATTTAAAATTTTAGAGATTCTCAACATGAACTTTTTATTGTATCATTTTCACGTTGACATCTATTTCCCATAGCATTTTAAGCATCGACGATTTTTATTTGTTCTTTGATATGCAATTAAATACATGTAACATTATTATACACTATGAAATTATATTTTCCTTTTATTTAGGGTCTTAACCGTAGATGCAGTAGTTGAATGCATGTGTATCATTTTCACTTTGAGCCACTCTATTAGATCTTCACGTTTGCAGCCAATGTATACAGTCAGAACAAAATTAAGTAATGAACCATTTTGTCTGGGGAATTGCAAATATAAAAAAATAATGGTTTTCAAGAACACTTCGTTTCATCGCCTTGCGAATCAAATTGTCGTGAATTGTTTCAGACTTTGATAAAATCACGTTAAAACACTATCTGTCCTGTGAAGCAAATTTCATTTTTCGGGAATTCTGGGTTTTCCATTGGGTAGTGAGAATACAAAAGGCTCTCACATTGTGATGAATATGCCAAAAATGTATGTTTAACAAGGTTGTATGACGCGAATGCTACGTTTCTGCGAATACATGAAGACGTGGCTAATCAAGTTAAACTTTTCTCAACTTTTGACGTGTGCAGTTCGAGCGCCAAATTCCAAGATGGCGGCGTCTATTCAGGAATGGCTATAGGTCAAAGTTGAAACCCTCCACATAACCTTCTCTGGTTGGCTAAGTAAAACATTTGCATGATGGATCCTATTGGCTATCGCCCCAACGTAATTTAATAACCGTGAATGTGTATACGGATATGTTAGTGATTTATGCAGTGCACTTACATGTATATGTACATGTTTGTGCATAACCTTGCTTAGTTTAACCTCTTGAGAGCAATTTAAAGTACCGGGATGCTAACGTTAGACATGGAATATTATGTTAATTCACTCAATGTTTTCTTCAACACTGTTAAATTTCATATTCAAACTGAAGACCACTGTCCTTAAAATTTTCTTCGATGTACTTGTCCAGTTTGACTATCATTTCTGGAGTGAAATAATGTTTCCAGTCTCCGACAACACCTGGCAAAGAATGATAATTATAATTTAATAATAGTGCACAAAACGTGATCATAACACTGAATGTAAATGAGGTTTTATGTACTTAACATGCACGATTCCCAAAAAGGAAAAAGGGCAGTTTTGAATGGAATTTTAATATTCGAATTATTGGTTTTTATAAACTGTTTTTGGTTCTTTGCATTTTTGTTGCAGTACTCCATGTATGTGATAAGAATTAACTTTTTAATTGGTGCTGATCTCACCTTTTCGCATAAAACTTGTTTCACTTTGAGGTCCACTGGCAGTGGACTGACCGTTAGAATAGTTGGTCATTGGATTTTTCGACATGCTTTCAAAACTGCAGTGGTCGACTATGGTTTCGATTTGACTGTCGGTGATGGGTTTTTCCAGGAAGTTGGCGATTTCCTCAACGCCCTTCTTTAAATCCTGCACATGAAATAAAGCAGGAATTTGAGGATCACATACATGTACGTCCTGCCTTCTCTTAAAATAAAGTTTGGTTCAGTAGACATCTCAATATGACGACTTACTTTATGAAGCCCCTCGTATGTGAGAAAGAGGATGTTGCCATCGTGTCTCCTTTTCCAGAATCCTAAGCAGTGTTCAGCATACGATGAACATATCACTGGAAAAAATTGTTTTGATATGTTTATTAATGCGCTGCAATGTCTTATGGTGTCAGGTTCTTCTACAAGGCTTACATTCCCCTGCAATGAACTTGTCCAAGAAATTTTCGATGGTACCAGTGTAGCTAAAAAAACCCACCATCTTCAAAAAGAAATAAAACGAAACCACGGTGTCTCGAGGGTTGCGAGTGATGTAAACTATCTGAAATACGAAGCACAGTTTTGAATTTTCAAAACAGTGGCTGCATTATTTTGGTTTTATTATGAGATGTTGCTGTTGTGGTCATAAGGTAAAAGACTGTCTACTGAATTTCAGCATTTCTTTAAAAATACATTTCACATGCGAATTTTTCAAATAAAAAATAATTCTCTTTACTTTGGTCCTATTTTGGATGAAAGATTCTGGCAGTTCGTGATAGGGCATGTGGGACTTGAGCAATCTTGGAGCTGGAAGGGCAGCGATGCCATGCAATCCAATTGTGGGAACTTCAATGTATGGGATGCGATCTTCCAAGCACGACTGATTAGCCTTGTTCACGTCAACGTCGTGCAGAATTAAGTAGCAAATTTCTTGTGTCCAAGTTGTGCCTGGTTTGCAATGAAACGAGACAACAAATTTGAATCAGGGCAAGATTAATCGTACTAACATTTATTATTTTGCCACATACTCGTTGAATAATATTTTCTCTAATGGACTGGAGAATATCTCCAAATAATAAGAAATTTACACTGTGTGTAATAAATGTTTGAAAAAGTGGGCTCCTTCTAATGGCTCATAGGTTTACTGTGATTGCCTGATAGAGGGGAAGCTAACATAAATTCCTTTTTTTGGTTAGGTCAGGTTAAGCTTAAAATAAATGGCAAAAAAACCAGAAAAGCAAAAAGACAAGAAGGATAAATTGTGACAAAACAGGTGTCATCAGGGTGACTGGCCATCTGGAAAACCTAGAAAAGTCAGGGAAATTGTGGCACAAAGATTATGATCGGTATAAGTATCTTGGAAATGCATCTGAAAAGCTGTATTTGCGGTCCAAGAAATTAACAGGTTTTCCAAATTAACATTTCATAATATTTTTTATGAAAAATCCACTAAAATTTACCTACATTGCATTATTTCTGTCAATTTAAAAAATTCGACTACGTCGATCCTGAATGATATATTTCTGTTGGTTACTTGTCAATTTTTTTCACGCAAAAAATACCTATAGCGCGTTTTCATCATTATGAATAATTTTTAAAATTTCGACAGAAGAAGTCCACACAAATGTTTGAGATTAGTGGTTTCTACCACTAGTGATCGTATTGTTATTCATATTAATACGCTAAAATCCATAATTTCTTGATCAGATCTACAATTGTATAATTTCTAAAATTTTCGCCATATGGAATTATTATATATATGTCTGAAATCTGTGACAAATTTGTAAAAAGTGTTACTTGAAATTTGTTGGTAATTTTTCAAAAAAGTGTGTAGAAAACCTGGAAAAGCCAGGTAAATTTAATTGAAAATTTGGCCTGTCACCCTGTGTCATTCTCGTAGACTAGCCCAGTAATCTGCTACGAGGCTCGTATTATAGTATAATAATGCTATCATATAAACTTATTCGTTACTTGGATAATATTCAAACATGAATATATAGCAGGGTTCATACCGCCAGAGAAAGTCAGGGAAATCAACTGTGGTCAGGGAAAATCAGTTAAATGTTAACATTTTGTCCATTAAGTCAGGGAAAATCAGGTGGAAGTCAGCCAGAAAGTCTCTTTTTCTGAAGCACCTTTGGTTCAATGATTGCACTGTTTTATGCCTAACTTGGTTTGTGCATCTTTGGCTGAACAAACTTACTGCTATATGTACGGTACATAAGAACCCTGTATAAGCACAATCTTGCGAAATTGTGGAAATTAAATATAATGTTGACTGCAAATGAGTTGCTTCCTGGCTCGGTAGGCATTTACCTGTTTTTGGATATGAATCTACAATTACATCTTCCGGTTTTGCTTGCATGGTTCGAGAATCATAGTACGGTTGGATTCCTACATCGTGGGTGATTACACCAGATGGTGTTTTGTAGCCTGTGCACAAATCTGGACGTTTTGTAGGACTCATCAGTGGAGACAGTCGTTTGCAATTCGCCAGGAAGTTCTCATAACCATCGCGTGGCTTTCCATAGATTTTCATGAGCTACAGAAGAACATCATAATGCATAATTTGAAAAAAATGTGATATTTTCCTTTAACCAAACAGAAAATTTGGACAGGAATCATAAATATTGAAAACATCAACCGGTGAATTTAATTTCGCACATGGCGCGTTACATTGGTTTACTTATCATACTTTTTGGAGAAAAATAATTTATCAGGGTTACCCCAGACCCGGAAAACCTAGAAAAGTCAGGGAAAATTAATTTACTTATAAAAAGTCAGGGAATTCAACAAATCAATAGCAAATTTTGCATAACTAATTATTGGTTAGCACCAAAATCAACAGATGACAAGCAATTCTGTAAAAAAAAGGAAGAAAAGTAATCTAAATTTTCTGTTTCCTTGTCAATACAGTATGTGTGTTGGATCTCCTGTATATTTATAATGAGCAATAAATATTGCATTCCTTACATTGGCATGTCATATTTTTGCATTTTCAATGGCCAGGGTGGTCAGGGAATTCGTTTTAAAAGCTGGAAAAATCAGGGAAGTTGAAAATGTCATCTATAGGGAACCCTGTGTATGCAGTTCGTCATTTCTAAACTCAAAATAATCAATGTGTATAATCCATGGCACGTGACAAAATATGCCGGATTTGTTTTCTTGTTTGGCAATCAATACAAAGAAACGTGATAAAGCATGTTATTTTCACTTTATTTGATTGTCCATAGTAAATGCTGTTTTGTTAGCAACAAATTGAAAGCATTAATTTCTGGGCATTTTTGATACATACGTGTCCACGGCACGTTAGGATGTGCTAATATGAAAATGTTGAAGCAAGTTGATGTTATCATTATTCCATTTTCGCAACACTGACTGGTTTCTTAGCCATACAAATTAATTCATGGTATAATAGTCAGAAAACTCGCATGACAACAAATCTGCTTAAATACACATATACTTACTGACGTTCATTAACTTCATTTTGGCATACCTTTTGGATGGTTTCTTCCAGTGTCTCCATGTTGCGTTGTCGGTATCCAGGTCGAATGTGTCGCTGAGAAGGAGCACATACGACTTGGCATTATCAAAGTGCGTGCACGTAAACTCAAGGACACAACAAACAAAAACTGAATTCAGTACGCAAACGTATTGGCTGTAAATGTAGTATTGATGTTTTTAACAATATTTAGAAGGCCCCTATATTGTCTTGGGCTTAATTTCAGTCACGCGAGTTTCCGTGCAATTATATCGATAAAACAGGTAAACCTTGAAATATCTGTACTCATTTCAAAACACAACCTGCAGTTAAATGGATAAGGCTTTGCCAGCTGGCAAATAGTGTAGGTGTCCTAGAATAATGTTTAAACCGATGAAGGCACTTATAAATATTGGCATAAGATAATAGTTAAAACTCAATAAAGATAATAAAACTGGATAGTGGAACAACACAAATATGGCTTATCTGTGAAACGTTTTGTATACATATACATGTAAATGTTGCGTTACAAATACGAAAATTGTATAAAGACACCTACAATTGCAACTACAAGTGAATTTTATTTATAAAATCGGCAAAAATTAATACAGTGGTTACTTCGCTGGGCTTACAAAGAGAAAATGCTTCTTGTATTACGAAAATGTATTAAATAACTGATTTAAATTCATTTTATTATAATAGTAATCATTTTCCAATGGGAATCGACTTATGTGAATAAAAATAACCCTGAAATACTAAACAAGATACGTATAAAGTAGTGTACACGTTTCACCAATTACTGTACTTAGTGCATCGTGCAACTTTCTTAAAAAAAGTCGACTTATTAAATGAAGTTAAGTTTTAATTTGAATTTGCTTCAGATTTCGAAGTCGAATTCCAACCCAGTACCGCTGAAGTGCTTATCGATATAATCGTCCATTTTCTTATTCATTTCATCGGTGAATTTTGTTTTCCAGTCACTGACTTGCCCTGCAAAGATAGAATTGCTTGACATTGATTTTTTAGTTTGATTTTCATTAGGGAGTTAAAATTTTACTAACCTTTTCTCATAAAAAACTGTCCCTTTCGACCCAGTGAATCACTTTGGGAGTAATTGGTCATTGGGTTTTTGGACATGCTATCAAAACTGCAGTGCTTTGCGATGGTTATCAATTGATCTTCAGTCAGATCTTTGTCTAGAAATTGCGCGACTTGTCGAATGCCTCCAATCACATCCTAAAATAAAACATCTTATAATTATAAATACACAGATTAACACTAAGATGCTCCATCTCAATTTTGAATTTCCAACTTACAATATGAGCAAAACTAATAATTTTTTTAATGTCTCATTATCTCAAATAAATGCCTAACGAATATTAAAATATTACTTAGCACCAGAACTCATACCTTTTGCAGACCTTCATATGTTAAAAACAAAATATTGTCTTCGTTTCTTCTATTCCAGTAGGAAAGCACATTATCGGCAAAGGAAGAATATACAACTGCAAAAAAAATTGTCTTAAGTGACACTAAAGTTCACTATACAGTTTATCGTGATGTCCATACAGTATGGTGCTGCCACGAAAAAAAATTCTTCCACAAAAATTCATCCCCAAATATGAAACAAAGTTAAATTACATCTACGTCAATATTTAGCTTCGTCTCAATTCTATTTCAGTTTATCATTTCAAAGAATAGTTTTTTTCATGAGATACAGTGTACATCTTATTTGAAAGATTCATGAGTGCAACATTTAAAAAGAATGCTGTGCAACTTACTCTTTCCAGCAATGAACAAGTCGACAAATTCCTCCAGGGTCCCAGTGTAAGAGAAGTAACCCACCATTTTCATGAAATTATAAAACGAAACTACCGTGTCCTTTGGATTTCTAGCAATGTACACAACCTATAAAAATTAAAACACAGTTTTATGTATTTCTATATAATGCTAGATAAAATGCCAGATTGTTCAGGTAACAATCTCTTAGTTGTCGTTGAGTGTACACAACTAGGGTTTTTAACAAGAACGCAGTTATTTTTTTTAAAAATAATGTAAGTTTATCAATTTAAAAAAAAACTGCTAGCTTCGAGTTTTATTACAAAATCTATATCCAAGTTTTTAAAGAAAACACCTTATTCTTGCATTTTTACAAATGTTATTAGTAGAATCCCAAATGGGCATTAACTACGAGGGTAATTGTCCGTTATCATATGTTACCTTAGTTTTGTTAGCGATGAAATCTTCAGGCAGTAATTCATAGGGCAGATGAGTTTTCAACAATCTGGGTTCATCTTGTTCGTCTATTCCTTTGAGGCCAATTGTTGGTATTTCTATAAATGGGGTCCTATCCTCCAAAGGCCTTCGGTTTGCCAATTCCGTGTCTGCATTGTGCATGACCAAGAAACTAATTTCTTGGGTCCAGGTAGTTCCTGTAAGTTTAGATAAAAACTATGTACTTGGCAAAATTAGCAAATTTGTGACTAAAAGTATTGCACTATCTAGAAAAGAAACTTTTAGGCGAAAACAACTGACGTCCATCTTACAAATCCAAAAAACATGAAAATGGCGTTTATAAAAGCTACCTGTTTTTGGGAAAGAAGCAACTAAGACGTCTGACTTCTTGGATTTCATGACGCGTGAGTCATAATACGGTTGGATCATCAGATCGTGAAGCCAGAGGCCTTCAGGGATCTCATAACCTTTGCATATTGTTGGATAGGCAGTGGAGGGGTACATGGGTTGCAATAATTTACAAGTTTTAAGAAAATCTTCGAATCCTTTACGTGGTGGTCCATAGCCATTTTTAATCTGCGAAGTAAATCGGATAAATTGTTCAACTATAATATGTTTTGGGAACGTGTAACAAATACAGTACATGTATCTTCAGTTATACATGGTTTGACAATATCATGCGAACAAGTTCGAAACTAAATATTGCTTATCCCATAGGAGAAGGAGGCATTTTAAATGCTATATATTAGCCTCATACAGTTTCTTACACGTTTGAATATTATTTTCTGAATACAATACACGTGAATTTTGCATTTCAGGACGTAATTGAAATGCATTTTTTAACGTTTGTCGTACTAGATACTGTAATGTACATGCATATTACCTTCGTGACAGATTCCAGAACCGCCTCCATGTTTAATCTGAAATTTAAAAATCCACAATTTCGTTGTAATGCGGTATTTTGGATTTATTGCTCATAATATCAAGTTAGAGCACACAACATGTCACTATACACAGTACACTACATATCTTTGTAAACTAAATGTAAAGGTCATGTCTTTTTGGTGAATGTGCACAGCGAAACGAGTTCTTCAAATCATGTCTTAAAATGTACACTGGTAACAATTTTAACATGAAGGCATAACTTATTATCTGAATGTGTTGAATATGCATGTAGTTATTCGGACAAATTTCATTCCGAAATGCATCTCGAAATGAAATTCGCTATATTATGTTTGAAATATGATTTCTGCAAATAGTTTCTAATGAATCCAAAATTCATTAATATTTACAAAGAAGGCCATATAAGGGCCAGAAAGGTTAACTATAAAGTATAAGTATCACAAAAAAGTATAAGCAGCACATCGGTACCTTTTACAAAACTACGCTAGTCCACACTGATTTGTAAAGCACGCCTGGCTCGTTTGATTACCAATATCAATTATGACGACCTTGCATCAAACAAATACATTTCGTAAAATGTCTTGCGGCAGAATCTCATAAAGACGTTTCAGTGGTGATATCCTAACAGATACAATTGCTATAATTACAATTGTACTTTGAATCCGGCTTGGCAGGCTTTCATTTTGCACAGTTTTCGTTTATGAAATATAATATGTCTTGTAATATGTATTGGCGACATCAAACATATGAAATTATATACCACTGCTTACTGACACAAATAAGTTTGGTTGGGTCAAACATCAAGAAAAATCTCCCGATAAAATATTTAAACTTGTAATATACTGAGAGATGAGTGTGGGGCGATACGGAGATAGTGTTTTCAGCGAAAATATTTTGCGAAATGAAAACTGATGCATTTGCGATTGTGAGAGTAAAACCAATATACATGTACATGTAAATAAACCATGTTTAATCATGTACATGTAACATCATCCAATATACCTAGTCGTAATTTTATCGCAATTACAAGTCAATTTAGGATGTTAATAAGGACATTTTAGAATTCTATTAATGTCATTATCGAGGCAATTTCGAATCTGAAAATGAGATGAGCAACTTGAAAATAGTTTGTATGCCGGCAATTTTTTATGATGTGATTAGTAATATAATTTCCGGCACTCGTTTTAATGTACACTTCCAAATAACGTATAAATATTCATAGTTCTGAAAAGTGCTAGCCTTTCACACCTGGTTTGGTAAACAGCTGAAACCGACCAGAACTTTTGAATTTACTTATAACGTACATGTAGCAACAATAATTTTGGGTTGCTCTATTTATGAGGTGGCTAGGCTACCCAACCTCTTACCAAGTCCCAAATTGGACTGATTCTGAATATCCTACCAACAGTTTCATAGAAATTCTAGTGAAGTCTGTCAAGCTTACCTATCTGCGACGTTAGCGAATAGGCTGTTGCGACGACGTCCAATAATGTGTCGTGTTTTTTTTTTTGCGTCGATTTGCCTTTTAATTTTGGACGAGTCTATCCTGTGCTATACATATATAGCAGCTGTAATGGAGTAGCCTTGATGCAGGCTGTTGAACTGGCCTGAATGACGGGGGTATCGCTAAACAAGTCGTTTTTTGGTCGCTACCAAATATCCATGTACTGCTATGAAATCGCCTAAATGAAACTATAAAATGGCAAAAAACGTCTTTTATATCAGTCGAATTGTTCTGCTAGGCAGTGTAAGTCAAGCCCAACCAATGGAAGCCAAGACTTGCTGTGCTGCTTTTCGGGAAAAGGCTAAAGTTGTTAAATTTTCAATGAAACGGCAGGGGTGTCTGTGTCAAGCGTGAAACTTGCGAAACAATTTTCCAGAATCAAAAATCAACGTTTGGAATTTAAGGGTATTCGTTTGGAACAATTTGGGTTTTCAAAAGCAAAAATATGTCGATTTTACTGAACATAAGGTCTGTCAACATGTCTTTGTGTGTGTCATATTCGCTATACAAAATCATTAACATGTGCATTGCAACATGCATATTTGCTAAACGTTGGCGCAGTAGCCAATAGGATCCTTCATGCAAATTTTGAAGAGGCCAATCAGAGAAGGTTATGTGGCGGGTTTTTAACTTTAATCTATAGCCATTCTTCAATTTTGGAATGTGGTGCTCGTGCTACATTCTGGTACGCTATATCGTTAAGTGTACATCCAAAATTTAAGAAATTTCTATTCGTTATTTTAACCGCAGAAAAGTCTTCGACGTTTACATGACAGTGCGAAGAGGGCTTTATTTAGACCTTATACACGAAGTACAGAAAGTGACACAAAATGACAATTTCAACCTTATGTGTTTACATGTCGGAATTTATTATTTTTTTCTGTTTTTTTTTCGCCATTTTCTTTTTTGTTCATCCTAACCTAACCTAATAGTGCAGTTTCATTTTGTTCCCTGGCTTACCACAAGCAATCACTGCTAGCCTGCGAGCCGTTAGGAGAAGCCCACCTTCTCATAGTATCTGAGCTGGAGCAGCACTGCAGATGGCAACATAACGTAGTGTAGACTATTTTTAATAATAAACGTTCAAATGTAAGAAGTTTATTCAGATGTAGTTTTAGAAATGGTATCATTAATATTATCATCCCGACGTTTAAAAATCTGATTTATGTCAAGAAAGCTTTACCATGCAACGCGTTATCTGAATTGAGTAACAAAAATCCTTCTCTATGCTCTAAATGAATGTAACAAATGAAATCGAAATTGAGGATAATGCGATTATGTAAATTTCTTTGCTTAGCCAATCCAAACTCATTGCAAAAACTGATTTGAATAATTCCCGTGTGTTTTGAAATTCTTAGAAAGTTTGATTTCAAATGTTTTTCTTAATTACGTTTAAAAAATAAATAACCAAGAATATTTTGAAAATGTTGGCAATACCATCATGCTTGTTTCTACAGATATGGGATTCATTGTGGTGTTTTGGTGGCAAACTTCGATGACTTCATCACAGCTTTCATGCTACAGTAGGCAAAAAAAGTATGAGGACAGTAAGATATTCGTTGTTAACTACTAAATAAAATGTGATATATTTGTGAACGCATATGTATTTTAATGCACTCATAACATAGATTATGTTACAACAAAACAAAACATTTGCAAAAAATCAGGCGACTTTACAAAAAATAAATATGAATATTTTACCGCCAAAAAAGTATGAGGACACTCTAAAATAGAGCTATGTACATACAATTTCATCAGTTTATTACATTCTAACTTTAAATTAGTATTTTGTATTAAGTCCTTTGGCTTTAATAACTGCAGCTAAACGGCGAGGCATTGATTCGACCAAGTTTTTGGTACATTCCGTGGATAATTTAGTCCATTCATCTTGCAATGTTTTTTTGAGACTTTCTTTTCCAGTAATGGGGCACTTTCTTACATTCTGATCCAATAAATGCCAAATATGTTCAATTGGGTTTAGGCCTGGAGACTGGGGTGGGGTTCTCAAAAGGCGACGGGCATTATATAACAGCCACTCTTTAGAAATCTTTGCTGTATGCTTGGGATCGTTGTCCTGTTGAAAGATGAAGGTCTCTGCAAGCCCTAATTTTTGGGCACTGCTTTTCAAATTATGGTGCAACACATCCACATACATTCTGGCAGTCATTGTACCATCGATAAAATGTAGATTTCCGACCCCACCATATGACATACAGCCCCAGACCATAACATTGCCACCGCCATGCTTGACCGTTTGAGTATATTTTGTGGATCAAAAGCAGTACCCTTTTTTCTCCATACTGTCATGATGCTTCTTGGTTTGAAGATGTCGAACTTACTCTCATCTGAGAATATTACGTCCTTCCAAAAGTCCAGTGGTTTGTCCTTATACTCTAAAGCAAACTGAAGGCGTTTTTGCCTGTTGACCTCACTAATGAAAGGTTTTGTTCTTGGCCGTCGTCCTTTAATGCCGGCATTATGCAAAACATTTCTTATGGTTTGGGGTGTCACAACCCTCCCTGTTGCTGACACAAGGTCTGTGGCAAGCATTTGTGCACTCTCCTTTGGATTTTTCAAGGCATTTTTCACAACCTCTCGCTTGTTCCGTACAGTCAGCTTACTTGGACGTCCTGTTCTGGGTTTGTTAATCACTGTTCCTGTCTCTTTCTTTTTTGTCACAATCTGGTTTGCAGCTGTTTTTGATATTCCCAATTCCAGTGAAATCTCTCTATAGGATTTACCACTTTCATGCAACTGAACCACTCTTTCACGCTGTACAATAGAAATCTCGCTATGTTTAGGAGCCATTATCAACTATAATAAACTAACAAATACCAATATGGCAAAGAACTAGGTTTTCATGTGTCCCTGAACATTGATCAACACAGAATGTACAGAATGTGTGATGCAAAACATTACTAATTATGCATGGAAGGTGCAATGTTTACAATGGTAATGGTGGCGTCCTCATACTTTTTTGGCGGTAAAATATTCATTTTTATTTTTTGTAAAGTCGCCTGATTTTATGCAAATGTTTTGTTTTGTTGTAACATAATCTATGTTATGAGTGCATTAAAATACATATGCGTTCACAAATACATGTATATCACATTTTATTTAGTAGTTAACAACGAATATCTTACTGTCCTCATACTTTTTTGCCTACTGTACAAAATTCATTTAACACTCCTAACATGTTAAGCCCTGTATATGTGCGTAGGATGGGTACTCATCACTTGTTTTCTTGATGTCCAGATTTTCGCAGGATTTCAGCCGTAGCTGTCGAGGACGAGAGGGTGGTGTCCAACAGAGGTGAGCCAGTCCTATGGCTGGATCCGCGGAAATCGTATTTTGGTAACAGCAACACAGTTTGGCAGCATTTTTCGTTTCTTCCTTCCAGGAATCAGGAACCAGGTAGTGGCCTCAAGTCAGCAATTCCGGGCAGCAGGGGACGTCAAGACAGCATCAGCACAGCAAGGTAAAAATCCAAACTTCCAAGTTTGGATTTTTGTTGAGTTTCTGGCAATTCTGGGCAATTTCCCTGGCATGGGAAATTGCTGAGCAGTTAGGCAGGGGGACGCCCGTATTTTGGTTGAGGGAGTCTGATCTTGTTTTTCTGTCTGCAGTCCTTTTTATTTTCCTTTTTTAGGTCAAGATGGCCGACAGTCAGGTGACCTCCTGACGTCACAAAGGCAAAGCCCTTCGCGGCGCACCTACTTTGGAGCAGTGCATGATGGGGTAAGTCCATTGTCTTCTTTAGGACACTGACCCCTTTTTGGCCCCAAGCGTAATTGCGCGCGACCTAATTGCAACATGGTCCAACAGGAAATTGGACCTGGGACCCCTCAAAGGTCAATTCTAGGTCCCCACTTAATCAGTTTTCCAAAATTGCAACATCGTAGGCTTAGCGTGAAGCCTACTTCCGGTTTGGCGTATTTGTGTTTCAGGCTTATTTAGTAAGCCTGAATTAACAATTGTTTTTCATTTATTTAATTTCAGGAAAATCGTAATTTATGGCCATCCCACACTATGATTTCATTTTTCTTTGCACAGGAACATATTTATTTTATTTGCATAAAACATCAAAAAGTACCGAAAAATTCACAAGTTACATTTTCTGGATTTTGTAGTTGCAAATTTGTTGATGATGCTAGTGTCAAGGTCGGCCTGGGCGCCCTGTCACAGGTTGTGTCTTGGCGCCCTGGACTGGACCTTGGGTGGCATTGTGGCTGCATTCTTGCCACATTCTTGTCAGGGATGGTGTTTGACTTGTGACCTTTGGGTTTTGGGTTGAGTTGTACAATTGTGTTGGCTGACCCGGGTCTGGGCTGTCCCAAGTTGGTCCCAGGGGTAAACGGAGTTTACCTGGGCGAGACAGCCCTGAGCTTGGGCAGTCAACTCGGGGGTAAGGACGCGGTTGGTCCTTTCCCCGTCGTGGGGTTGATTGTTAAGTTGTTCGTTTTGTTTTGAGGCTCGCAGTTGGGAGCCGAGAGTGGGCGCTTTACGTTTTTCTGATTTGGACTTATTTAAAATAAAACCCGATTTACATCGCAGTGAGTGAACGTTGTTTATCTTGGGTCGCGAGGATACAGGCCGGGCCAGAAACAGGACGTGGCCCGAACCTGACATGGTGGAGTAGCGGTGTTCGTTCTGAACCTGCTCGGCTGAATGGTGTCGTTGCTGAAATGCAGCGCAGCCCATTGGAGAAACGGCTGCTAACGCGTGCGGCGGCGGCAGCAGTGAGTGCGGGCGGAGGCCGCATGAAGGACGATGATGGCGAACAGGAAGATGGGATTGCGGGGCCTTCGGTGGGTCCTGTAGACGCTCGCTCCAATCGATGGTCCATGGTTTTGGATGCCTGGGGAGGCACGGCCGAAGACTTGTTGGAGCAGTTGTATTTGGACTTGCGTGGACAGTTGCTGGCAAGTCCGTCTACAGAGACATTGAACAGCGAGGTAGGGCAATTGCCGCCCCAGGCAGCCCCGTTGGTGACAGTTGTGGAGACAGTAGCGGCTATGCCGGTTGTGGTGAGCCGCCCGAAGAGGTTTCCGAGCTACGATGGGTTAACAGATGTGACGGACTTTTTGATTGCGTTTAAGGCTATTACACAGGCCGATGGCTATTCGGAACGGGAGTGCGCCCTACAGTTGCGGACGCACTTGACGGGCATGGCGGCCCGGTGGTTTAACACCAGAGAATTGCAGTTGGAAGGACTTCCATGGCTGCGGCTGCAGAAGATACTGTTGCGGTTTTTCGGGAATCCGGCCCATAATGTGGCGCTACAGAACTAAGCATCGGGCTTCGACGCCATACCATCAACAGGCTTATGGGCTGGTGGAACGGACCATTCAAACCCTGATGACGTCCGTAAGGACGGCGTTACCTCCTGGGAAAGATGGGGTGGATTGGGTTACCCCTTTAGCGCGAGCAGTGGCTGCGTATAATTTCTCCCGTCAGGCATCATTGCAGTCGTCCCCGTTTGAGTTGATGCATGGATTTGCGCCACGCCTTCCAGTGCATAACAAAATTGGGGCCCCTTTAATTTGTGGCGCTGAGGTGCCCGCAGTTGTTACAAGGGGTCGGGCACGTAAGGCGTTGGAGGAGGCTCAGGGGGTTCAGAAGCGAATTTGATAATAAGCATAGAAGGGCTAAATTTCATGTGGGAGATTGGATTTTGGTTAGGGATTTGGCGCCAGCTCGGGGGGGACGGGGCAAATTTCAGGCGCCTTATCATGGGCCTTACCAGGTGGTGGAATGTATTTCGGAAGTGAATTATGTGCGTGGGTTTTTCACCATAGTGGCTACTTGCATTTTTCTGGATCGATGAGGTGGGACTGTATAATTTCCAAATT
>JAQGAF010003759.1:0-16371 GCA_034687865.1 Kryphioiulus occultus
AAGCCTAGGATTGCACAAGCATTCCTATTGGCTCATATCATCATAATAATCTTGAATCGGGCCATGGAAGTAATCATAGCGTCCATATGTCACGTGCATCCATCAACCAATAGGAAAATTTCTTTGCGATCGCCAACCTCTCTATACAGGGCCTCTAAGTGGACTGAACCCAAAACAACTGAGTTGGTGTATCACACAAACCATGGAATGTTACTGTATTTCAATTAGAATTCCTGTTATGAATATTTAAATTTGAAACAGGCTTTATATATGTAAACAAGCTGTACACAATTTATCTAAAAGTGTAAACCCAAAAAGTATTACAAAAGGTATTAAAATCACGAGCATTTACTACATTCCCTGATAATAAATTCCAAGTTCTTTCAACGCGATTGTTAAAAAAATGATACATGTAGTCCTTTTTGGCCAGGTCCAAAAAAAGTTCGCTCAATTCAAAAATTGTTTATTCAATAATTTTTGATGCTGAAAATGACCAAAAGTTAGAACCTATTATTTTAACATCACCTAATGAAGGTTTTTAATTGCCATCAAATGCAACTTTCATGTAGTTTATTGCGCGCATAGCCTGTTTTGAAATTCCGAGCTACAGCCCCCCACGTCCAACGTTCAATCCATATTCCAGACTGGTTCGTTTCACTTCGAGAGAGCAGGTTATCGCGTACGGGCGACGGCTATTGGCGCGCCCCAGTCGCTAGGGCTGGCTTCGCCTCAGTCTGACTTTTGACGGCGATGCGCTCGGGAGAGGCGGCTCGGGCTCGGCGCTGACCATGCGCTTCGGCCGGGAGTTCATTGTGGCCGCCTCGGGACCTCCGACCAAACGTCGCACGACCGTCGATGTTCGCGGCCATAAGGATTTACGGGCTGACCGCGGTGGACGAGTTGGTGGTCGCGCTGTTTGCTCAAGGATGTGAGCTTTGGGCTCGTCCGGCAATTCACTCGGGAACGCTACGCTGTATACCCTTCGCTACTGCACGGCGCGAACAATGTGGAAAGTGATGGGGCCCAGTGCCATCACGCGAAACGTGAGCGAGGACCTTGTCGAGGAGGAGGAAATCGTAAGTCTTTAGTTTAGCCGCTTTCTTGGCGTCTTGGTGCCTGCCAACAGTCAGATTTAATTAGGTTTTCGTGCGACCCAATGCGCTGCTACATTTACAGTAATTAGATTTCTGACTACCAACAGGCTGCCTGTGAAGTTTTGATAGCTTTTGAGATGAACTTGCTTTTCCCCAACTACTTGTGCTTGGTGCTGCGCTTGAGATAACCGCTGTCAGTTTGGCAGCTGTCTGTATAGATGCGTTCTCACGAGCCAATTTTCGTCGTTCAACTTTCAGTTGAAAGCGAGTTGAAACGTGTGAACACGCATTGAAAAGACTTGAATCAGGGTTGATCAATGATTTGTTGAATCGAACATGGTTGACCACACTTCAACTTGTTCAAGTCGTTATATTTAAAGCACACGAACAAACAAAATTCCAAATTGGCACGCGCACGAATTCGGATTTTCGTCTGAATCATTTTCCATCCTCTTTGGCAGTTCATTTAATCCGAATTTTGTAAAAAATACAGCATGCGTAATTTTGCTCGGCGCTTTCTTCAACTGCATAAGTTCCATACATTTGTGTTGAAACGTCTGAACAGAAATTGAACGATTCTCGATCGATATTTGTTGATCGACAAAAGTTGACTCGTGCGACCGCGGCTTAAGTTACTTACATGTTTTTTGAACTGTCTGAACAGAAATTTAACAATTTAAGTACACCCTTTGTTGATCAATAATATTTGAACAACAAAAGTAGAATTGCGAAAAAGTGGCTTAAAGCTGTGTTCTCACGAGTCAATTTTTATCTATCAATTTTTTGTTGAAAGCGAGTTGAAACGTGGGAACATACTTAGACCGGAGTTGGTCAACTATTTGTTGAAGCGAACGAAGTTGCACCACTTCAACGTTTGGTCTTTGAACAGTTTTCAGATCGCTAAAATCATTCCATTTGAAGCTCGTGAACAGAATTCAAAAATCGTACGCGCACGAATTTGAATTTTAGTACGAGTCTTGTTCCATTTCACTTTCACGTTTCATTTAATGCGAATTTCGTAAAAACACAGCACGTACAATTTTTCTCGGCGCCACGTTGAACTGAAATCAAAAAGAAATTGAACAATTCAAATGCAACTTTAGTTGATCACTATTATTGAACAAAAAAAGTAGAATCGTGAGAACGCGACTTTAGTAGGATTTCAAATTCTGTTAGCAAGCTGCTCACTGATAGTTCGGGAGCGGGCAATCATTTTTCCGCAGTTATATTGGTGTCCCTTAGCGAAAGATAAAAATCTTTAGGAAATCGCCATAGGCAGTGATGATGAGGAGTGGTTGGGGAGGAGGTGAGGATGAGGATGAGGATGAGGATGAGGAGGTTAGGCTATTAAACACTAAACCTCTACTAATAGTACATGTACCATCCTTGTATACTAGCGAAGTAGATTTGAAATAAAATTATTTTGGGCACATATCAGCAATACAGACTTTGGATAAAGCCCTTCGTCGAATGTTTTGGCAAGATACATATGTGTTACAACCACATGGCTTCGTTCGGTCAGTCATAAAAGTAATACATAAATTATTCTATTGATATGACGATTGCATGACGTCCAATAATTTGATAAGATGTTGGTCACGATTAAGCATGGTTCGATCCTGCAATGGTGTTAACCATGGCTTTTGCAAGTTTCAAATATTTTAAGAACTATAGGGCTTCTTTTGCAAGTAAAAATAAGCAAGGACTGAAGCATTTGAGGTTTACAGAGTCGAACTGTTGCTGATATTTTTCCATCAACAACGAACGACAATCATATCGTTTGTTTTTCCTAATGTTAGGCTTTCAAATGTCATGTATTGAAAAGAGTCGTGCATGCCTTTAAACTGTCACGATTTGACATGACGCAATTTGATGTGCGCAATTTGACATTGCGCACAATTGATTGGTATTAAAGGTTTTCGGAAAGCATTAATAAAACTTGACCACCTGTTTCACTTGATGGTTGATGGATATTTTAACGGACTGCATTGATCTGTCAATGTATTGTATATTTAATGTTTAATGGATTTTTTCAGAGACTCGTTTCCCTGAGAAACTTGTCGGCTGATTTTGCAACAAAGGAAATATTTTGTTATGCTTCGTGGTTATGAACGAGAGATATTTTTAAATGCATTTGTTGTTTAGGACATGCTGTTAAAATAATTACTACTTCTCGCTCAGGGATGTCTTGTCATGTTAAGCGATAATCGATATTTTGCAGTTTAACATATCTGCGTAAAGAATAGTATTCAACTGCTACGTTTAGGCGTATACAAAATTAAGGAGAATGTAGTTAAGTTAATACTTTATAAAAGGTGATTTTGCAAATTTGCAGTGTACAGGTTTTTTGGATCTCCGTCCGCTCTGTATTTCCCTAGTCTTAAACAACTTGTATTTTTTATTTAAGTAAGTACATTTATGTGTGTCCCAAATGATGTATAAAAATACTGTCCATATAGCTTTTGAGATTTCTACGAGCCATTCTCTTTTATTGGATTATTTAGTCCTTGAATTGAATATACAATTTTCTGTAAGCGAAACTCCTGTTTGTACAGTACTTATACGAGCGCATATACAGTACCCAAATGCAGTATCAGTATTTACAGCCCAAAAATTCTAATGAATCATCATTCCACTGTAGATATACAGGAAAAGTGCATGTAAATAAGCAAGTATTATAGTGTGGTATAAGTTGCGTGTCTCATTTTCTCATTAATTGAAATTGTGTGTGTAAAGTTCTGCATCAGCATTTACATAATGCAATAATTATGTTTTTGATAAAACATGCGTGGCTCGCCGTCGTTACACCTAATTTACATAATAAGAAAAAACTGATAACATTTATTCATTTAATGTTTGGGAATTAATATCACGGTATATAAAGTGACTTTGTAGGAATTATCTTAATCTGATCTTCCTCGAAACGCATTTTGGGACAAAAAATACCTATTTACAAGTTGTACATCGTCTGTCCCATTAATCAACCATTCAAAAAATAATTCAATATAGAATCGTGATAGGACTGACTGCACTATAGATGACTCGACTAGGTTGGTTTGTTGGACATGCATTGCAACTTTCCATATTTAGATTGAATACAAATGAATTCTTGAAACTTTCCAATGCAAATGTACTGCATAATAGAGTACTTCCAAGAAACAACATTTGTAGCTTATAGTATCGCATGTTGACAGTTTACCGTGGCTTATCACTTGATGTCTACATTTATCTATTTAATATAGATAACGGTAATACATGTATTACGTATTCATAAGGACGAAAAATGTTCACTTGTTAGCACAACTGTTTGAAGGTTTGACAATCTTGGTTTTTAAACACCTGTTGAAATACATGTACCGGTACAGTATCCCACAAGGCATTAACAGTCATTAATATACAGCAGTAGAGCAATGAAATAATTTGTTGATAGCGAGACAACATTAGGGGGTCTCAATCCGAAAAAAAAATTATTGTAATTGAAATTGACGAATTCGTATGCGCATCCTCAAATGACTACCAAAACCGGTTTTTTTTCAGGTTTTGGTAGCCATATGCACACGAGCACGTCAATTAGTAAATTTCAACCACAATAATTTTTTAGGATTGATATCCCCTTTTGTACTCATTAAATCCAGACACCTCGTAATAACGGCAACGACTTTGTTTTTAGAGAAAAAACTTTACGTTAAGTTTGAATTGTCCATATTTACAGAGATGAAACGAGATTAAATACAACTCAGTTGTTTATCGAGTCTTCTTTGAAGTTATGAATTCATACATAGCAACCATTCCAGCATAATTTAACGCCATGCACCTGGAAACAGGAAGAAAACTTGGCCAATTCGGCATTTTTGTCCCATTCAGCATTTTTCTAAAACGAAGTTTTAACACGCACAAGAGATCGATTATTTGGCAGTGCTGTTTTGTAACGTTGGAAGAATTTAAGAATGTTTTTCTGTGTTTAAGGATTCATTTAAAAAGAAAATTCCTATAACATACTTTATTATAAACGAAACACTGGGAAGGACAACTACATGTACATGTATATGACATTAAATTCTTATTTGATATGTTTGAAAACTGGCTGCTTGCCATTAAATAACGTTAAGAGAAAAGTCAGCCAGTTTTTTAAACTTTGAGAATGGTTAAAAGAACAAAGCCGTAAATATTTTATTCATGGACACTTATGCATATGGTAGGCTATTGTTGATAGTAAGAACGACATCGTTGTATTTTATTGTTTGTAGAATTTTATTGTGGAAATAAACTGGACGAGGCTGAAGAGTTGAGCAATACGAGCAAATCGTCAAAATATGCATGTCAATGGACGTTTGTTCTGTTTTTATGCATAATTTCATATTTTAATAGCGCTGAAACCCATGCCGTACATCGCATGCACCATTCAGTGCCGCCATTACTTGGTACTTGCTTGCATTTTGCCATGTTTCGAAGCAATTTATTCCAGTTGAATTTTATTTTCTATAAAGGCATCTGGATTGCAGCCAACAGTGATGTTTTCCATGCCGAGTTGTTTGGTTTGTTTTGCATAAATGGATTTTGCCATTCGTGGATGTTTATTATTGTATCAGGCGTTGCAGGGTAGTCTTTTGCGACATCTGTGCATGCGACAAAATGCGGCTAGTTGCAGACATTCATTTATATTACTTCGAAAAGTTTTTAATACGTATAATCTGGCTTTAGTTTGTATGGTGAAATTGTGCAGGCATTGCTCACATTTCTGGTAGTTGTAATGCAACTACATGTAGAAGAATGAATGTATGCAACACACGTGCAGTGTATACTAAAATGTAAATAGCAATTTATTGTAGTTAATTAACGTTTTATTCCAAATACGCTTATCTGTTACAGGATTGAGATAACGTAATGACAAATAATACATCGTCAAAAATGATCTTATTTAACAAGATTTTTCATTCTCGGATGTTGATCTTTTTTGGGAGCTAACCTCCATTTTATCTCCAAATTATAAATTCGAAGAAAGTGTCGTAGGTGTTCGTTATTTCCTTTGTTGTAATTTGCTCCTGCTTTAAGCATTTTTTTCATGAAAAATTCGTCCCCTCTTATTGCTGCATAGCAGACTGGCCCAAAGCCCAAATTATCCAGATCTGATATCAGAGATGAGTCTAATTCAAGAAGGTAGTCGGCCATCTTTCTTCGTTTGTAAGAACATGCCAAGTGTAGAGGTGTTCTGCCAAGCTTATCTCGGGCCCTGGTCATGTGTTCACCCTTTGCTACAAAGTTCACAAATTTCTCGAAATCGTCATTGAGAACTGCTTGGTGTATTTCGGAATCGTGGGACAGAAAATGATCCATGAAATTTCGAATCATTTTGCTCCTTTCGTTTAAATGTTCAAAGGACATGAATTCAACTCTGTTTTTTGCCTTCAATGTTTTCCCCTTCCTCCAATCGTCCATGGCCTGGCTTGTCAACATTTTAGCCATGAACTGAGCCACGTAATATTCAGCAAACGTGCGGTGAAAAAATTGGATCTTTTTCGACCTTTCGGAAATGATCCCTATGGATTTCAGGTCCCATGCCAATAAATCGGCAAGCTCGTCTTCCGAAGCGTAAAATAGCTTGAATTTGTCGTTAAATAAAAATCCAAATGCGTATCTCTGATATGCTGTGGAAAACAGTTTGTTTTTGCTTTCCATGTTCAAAATAGCACTGCTGGTATTGGCCTTCCATTTGCCTTCGCAATGAAAGCAGTACCTTTGACGTGCGAACTGCTCATACAACTGATAAACGTTGTCAGCTTTCACGTTACTGTTCATGTCAAATGCGTTTAAATCTTTACCAGCCTCTTGCATGTTATTGAAAAACACCTCTACTGCCATTCTTGCTAATAGGGCGTTTCCTACCAGTCTAGTGCTATCAGCAGTGCCCTTAATCTTGTTATACAAAGTATCGGAACATGTAGTGAAGTTCCTGTTGCGGTTGTCTGTTGCGTTTTCCTTCTGATCAAGTTGCATGAGTCGACCTAAGTACAATTTTATGAAATGTTCTTGTTCGTTCCTTTTGAAGTCTTTTAGCCTGTAGCAGTGCTCAGTTGGAAACACATTTTCATATTCCGATCTTGTGCTTATCCAGATTTGCTGAATTTTACTTTCGATCATGAGTTCCACCAGCTTGCGAACTTGGTGTTCGTAAAGGGGGAAAACTTCGTCCAACCCATCCAATAACACGATGACTTTGCCAGCTTTCCTCACCCTGTTCTTCAAGATTACTTTTCCCATGTTGGTGGAGTCGGCTGCCAACCCTTCAGCAGTGCTCAAAAACTTGATTAAAACTTTGTCTTGTTTTGCCACTGCCACATTGATTTCTTTAAGGGAATCTGTGTGGTCGCTCAGGCTGATCTGAATAACCCAATAGTCAGGGTTCTTCCCCTTAAGCCTGGTGGCAATGTTGCTCAGTGCTGCAGACTTTCCAGTGCCTGGATCCCCAGAAATAACCACAATTTTGCTCGCTTCGATATTTCCAATTATCGAATCCTCATCTGGATTTTCCCAAGTAAACATGGATTTGTCGCTTGCTGCGCAGTCCGCAATCTGGCTGAAAATAAGGGTGGAATGCTCTTCATGTTCTGTATCATCCTTCCCATCTGGACAATCTTGTAGGAATAGCGCTTTGGAATTCGCATTCGTATTTATCAATAGATGACGAATTTTAGTGCGTTTCAGGATCTTTACCATAGCGACAACTTTGTTTTGGCTGTCAGTGCATAAGTCGCCAAAAGCATCCAAAAACACATGGACATTCATCCCTTCTTCCAAGACATCACATATCTGGACTGCCCCGAACCTTGCATCTGATTTATCACAAGTCACGAAAAACTTGACCACATCGTCCACAGTGCTCATGGCATGTGCTTTCAAGACGTCTTTGTGGTCTTTCAAACTGATTTCAATGAACATGTTGTGGGGATTTCGCTTTTTCAACCTCTCCACAATTTTCACAAAAAGGGTTGTTTCTGTCGAAATCACACGCGTTTTCATGATGTGACCTTTGGTCGAATTGGATTTCTTGTCTGGAATCAACTCCACAGTTAACTTCGATTGGCCAGTTTCGTTACTTTTCTTGCCTGTTTTGTTTCCTTTATCTTTTTTGCTTCTTGATTTACGATTTTGAGAGAGCAAGCCATCGAGTGAATCAATTCCTTCTTTACCTCTTTTTTCTGGATTGTTCATTTTGTAGCTTTTTTTGAAATTATCAACGATGCTCTGTGCACTAATCCTGCTGCGGTGATCATAATGTCTCTTGATGTAACAGTCTTTTACTTCAGGTGCTAATCCAGGCAGGGGATTCCCTATTAGCATAGGTTCATTGTTGATTTTCTTATCCAGCACATCTTGGGTAAGAACTTCGTTGTATGTTAGGTCTGACTCTGATGGCAGCAGCTGTTGCAGGGGTACGTCTTGACCCTGGAACTTTACCTTTGCTTCTTTGATTCTCTTCTTGCTTTGGTCGCTTAATTGGTCGAAAGTAAATTTCAACGCAGTGCTGTTCTCACTGTTAGCACGGAGGGTCTCATCACTGATCCATGAATTGACAACGCCTTGGTTTTGGGGATTGTAAATAAGGATGATTTTTCGACATCCTTTGGATTGCTTGCACAATTGGGTGCAAACTTTCAGCACTTTGGTACCGATTTCTTCGTATTCTTCGAATGGTGTGTCCTTCGGAATCTCCACTGCCAAACAGAATCTATCGACCATTTCAAGAACGGCTGTGATTTCTTCGTTGTTACTCAGAAGATATTTCAGATCATGGGCAGAGTACTCGATAATTGACGTCTTTTTCTTTAAAACTTGTGCAACTTTTAGAAAAGCCAAGGCCGTGCTATCGGAAACGAAGTGCAAAACTCCTTGGGGTGAGTGACGAACAAACTTCGCGATATCTTCTGAAGATATATTTTCGTTATCTCCAGGAAGGACTAAATTTTTGATATCGTCTGTACTATTAAAAAAGTTGTCGAGGTGCAACTTTTTTTCAGGATTTGAAAGCTTGATTCCGATAACGGATAGCACGTTCAGTAGACGGTCCTTTGGAGTGGTGTATAACATGAAGTCATTGTAAAATTCTTGAACTGGGTTTTCACTTGCACAGGCATCAATGTCCTGTTGTTTTTCAGCAAATTGTGCATTAAATTCACGTTCCAGCTCGTCTCTGAAGGTGTCTGGTAGTTCCTCAATTGTGTACGCTATGCCTGGCGTTTTGTTTTGAACATAAGGAATAGGACAAATGCCTTCGTGAGGTATTAATTCAACTTCGGACTTTTCCTGCTTTTCATAGGTGGCGTTAGTCCATATTACCAGCTGGTTGGGATGGCCGTGGTATTTTTCATCTAACTTCAGTTCCCAGTACAGTTGAAAGTACCGTTTCAACGAGTAATTCCCAGATCCTTGCTCATTAAGCAACTGGTCATCCTCGATTTCAAATTTGCCCTCGTGAGACACCGTAATTATGAACCGATACTTGGTTTCTTCGTTTTCAGTGTCTTGGTAGATGATACTGGGTGTGTTTGTAATGTCGTCGTTAATTGTGATTGCTACAGGCCCATCATCTTTACATTTTTCATACATCAATGATGTAAGCAGAACATAGAATTGCTTCTCGATACTGTAATTGCACGTTTTTTCTGCATCTTGACGCAAAGTAAGACCGGTTGACATCTCCCCATTTTGATCACACAGTCTATCAGGTTGATCACTGGGTATTTCAGGATTTTCTTCCATTTTTATGTTTTCCCCTAGACATCCTCTGGAAAGGTGGACCAATGGATATTTCTGAAAATTCAGAGAAATATGTTTACGATTTGGTGCTTCAACTTAGTTTCAAAACATATTACCAAAATTGCAATTTTTCGTCGGAGGGAAAAAAGTTAATATTTCAAATTTAACATTTCGAATGCTACTAAAAATTGTTGATTCGATGCTTATGTTGAATTAAGAATGACGTATTTTTAATGTTGTCTACGTGTTATGACAGTGTCAACATGAGGGTTTTCATGTTATTAACCTTCAAATTTAGCGAAATAAGATCAAGATCTCAGAAACCTTTTTCATTGAAAAAAATACAAAATTAGCTCAGATTATACTTTCTATTATGCTAAGCCACGTAATAAAAAGCCCATAACAGCCTGGGATAAAAATTCAATTTTGCTAAAAATTGATGATACGTAGTATTGCGACGTTATTTTCCAAATTCGATATAGAACGTGAAAGATTGAACGGTGTTCTTAAAGAGTCCTTCCCTCATTACAAGTGCCAATGTAAATTAAAATATCAACGTACGGAAACCAACTTTTTTACCTTATGCGCGTAAAGAGCTGTTAATGTGCTGAATCCTCAATAGGATTGAACAATATGGATCCAGTAATGATTCCCGTTTGACTGCTAATACCAACAATCAGCTTAATTTCATTTAAAAAAGTTTAAAAGAAAAACTGACAAAGTTCCGATTATAACGAGTAAATACTTTAGATAATTTGCGAACCTACCTTTATTATGAGTGTCACAACATTTGTAATGAAACACTTCTGGATCTATATGAAATTAAAGTCGAAATGTGCAGTGCCACGTATATTCTAAACAACTCTAGCAGTTGTGAAGTTGTGAAGCAGCTGTGAATATGTGTCCATTTATTATCGTGAGGGAAGTTTACTTAGTGTATGTTGCAATTGAAATTCCAATCGTTGATAACGAAAACTTATATCTGTACTTCTTCATGAAAACTGGGCGTGTATCGTAGATCTCTATTTACAGTTTTATATCGTGATTCAGTTATTTTAATGTCAACATTTTTTAGGAATATACAGTGTGCATGTATAATACCGAAAATAAGCAATGTTGACTCGGCGAATTGGAGAGAATTTAGGAAGATTTTTCCCATTTACGTGGCTAGAATTTACAGTCAAATAATAGGGATAGCGGAACATACGATGATCTGCACTGCTGTAGACTTTTGAATTATAAAAGAAATTTCGGATGATTATATGCTGTGCTGTATTATTACGTGCAGTTTTCATTTTGAAACCATCATTCTGTTCGTTGCATTTGAATGTTCTTTTATTCCTGCGTAGGCATTGGAATGCTTTCTCTTGGATAAATTGTGATAATCGCCATCAAATAACACATTATTAAAAGGTATATAAAATGATGATATTGTATACTCAAGGAAGGGAGGCGAAATAAAAAAACTACATATTTCGTGTTTTTTAAGTCGTAATATGTTCAAGAGTTGGAATAACTTGGTTGGAATATCTAAGCAAGGTACAGTGTATATAGCGGCTGAGAGGTATTCATAAAAGTAATGCATTTATGTATTTTTAATGATACTTGGTATTGTTCATTCACGGGATCCTCATCAACAGGTGTTAATTCAATTTTCAAGAATCTGTACCGCATTAAATAACCTTATTTGTCAAAAAGGGCGTATTATTGTATGCAGTTCTATATCTGTATTTGTCAAACACTAACTATTCAGAACTTTATCAAACAGTAAACACCAGGTCGTAAACAAATAACATTGCCTTTCAGGCTAAATTTAAGCCGTGTTTGTTGAAAATGGTGACGTTATAAGTTCCATAATCATATAAAGGCTATCTTAAATTGTTTCCATGAAATTGTGTGATTCGTACAGTTTCGTACAATATCGGAAGTAGGCCTAAGCTATAAATAGTAATAACTCTTATGACAGCGAAAAACATTTTTTTGCAAACAGACTGTATGAGTAGAAAATATAGTGCGTGCTCCAAACTTGTTTATCGCAAATATATACAGGTATGCCTGATGTATTCATAATACGTTGATCCTGTTATCAACAAATTGTTCGATAGTAGCAAAATTACTGACTGACAAATGTAATAATCTGAGTCACATATATACCCGCAGGGCATTAGAAACCGATACTTCTTGAAAAATAAAAATATGCATGTACTGAATTTGTGGTATACACGTAGTTTCCATATATTTGAGTTTGTTGGGAGGTTGATGATGCCAGGAGAAAAATAATTATGTAGTTATGGAAACTGCAAGAATCTCCTACGCGTTAAATTGGAAAAATCTCGACTAAGCCGGCATATTTGAGCCGAGATCGCACACACACTAATGAATTTAAAGGTAAAATGTTCTGTTATCGTCATCTTGTAACTCATTAATGCCATCCAATGAGCTACCATGACGTACGAATGTTTTTTTAATCTAATAATAGTTTACATGATTAGTTAATTAAATCCGTTTATTTGCTGACTTGGTTTTTTTACGCCAGTCATGAATGCGTTCTAGTGATTTGCATTATTGCAGGTTCCCTGAATTTAAATAATTACATTATACGATCTTATTTAAAGTTGCGACAGTATCTGCCAACTCACTCAATCAAAAGCTGATAGCTTCTGAATTGGATCTAGGACATTTCAATTAATTTTTATTCAATTACGTTCATAAAAATGCAATATAAAACGTCCTCCTTCATTTTTATCAGTTTAGTCGGATATGCATTGGTATACGTGTATTCCCTACTACAAATGCACACAAAATTGAGTTGAATTGAAAAATATGTGCATGTATATTACAACCCTACTTGTCTAGAAGACAAGAATGAAACCTGTCCTAGCTTTCGGAGTTAGTTATTTTTATTTATTGTGTTTTTTGTGGTTATCATAACCCATTTGGGCTCAAGTAACCTATAACAAGGTAGTATCTTCATTTTGACTGCCCTCGCTGCAGACAAAATCACTGTTAACCTTCGAGCCGTTAGGAGAAGCCTACGTTCTAATGGTGTCTATGCCGTGGGCTGCATCAGGACACATGCCGTAGTAATAGCTGTATACCGTAGTCTACTTTATTCTGAAATTTACATGTCTGAATTTTATTAGTTCGTGTTCTTGGAAGTTGCATATTGCTAAAACGACAAGATAAATATCCTCATCAAGGTAGCAAACGAGAAGTGACCCAGACATCGTCACAAATTATTAGTGATTCGAGCAAGGGACTGAGGCACCAGAATGGAAATGAAATAATTCAGATGAACGTCATTGGTGTCCTGGTCATCCCATTTACTTTAGGTTGATGCGAATCTTGTGGGAGCGATGTTTATCTACTGTAATTGCCTTGGAACAAGACTTTCAAGGGGCTTGGAGAAATGACAGATTATTGCCTTGGTGAAAGAAGCCTTGCGGGTAGTCCGTGTACTAGTTGTTGTAAACAAAAAGAAAGACTTACATGCATGTATTTAGTATCATATATCGACTGCATGCACTCAGTTTGTACACGAAATTTCAGATAGTCATCTTTGCTCTGATATAGCAGTTGTTGATGGTTTTAGAACCTATCCACCTGCACCTAAGATTGAATTACTTTCTTATATTGTATCGTGGGTGCAATTAAATCGTAAGGTTTGATCATAGGTGCAGATAGTTTCCATATACGGTAATCCATCAATCAGGTAGTGGACATATGCAGGGATATTAGTTGTGTACTGTAATTTGACTTCTTTGGGCTAGATATTGCATTTACCATCTAAGTGGTTTGTTTTGATATACAGTGTGTTTATAAAGGTTGTTTACAACTTCAAAAATTCATAACGAGTAACTGCCATACCTGCCACAGAGGCGCATGTCGAAGTGGACTACACTTCCAAAAAAATTATTTGAGTTGGTGTATCACATGCACCAAAGGATGTTCCTCTGTTCAATTAGAATTACTGTTTAGAATTTTTAAAGTTGTAAACAACCTTTATAAATACCCTGTAGTATTCAACATTCGTTGCACATCTATTCCGTATATCTATATTTTGGCAAAACCATCACTTTTGTATAAAAATCTTACGTAGGTTCTTTATTTTTCCACCATCTCTGCGGGCCAAGCTCGGATTATGCTGCTGCGAAATAAATATTCTATTAATCGAAACTGCTTAGGTCTTAATGTATACATGCAGAATGAGTAAGTGGAACTCTTGCTGAAAGCGAACCTCATCACTTGAAAATAACAAACAATCGGTTCATTAGCTATCTGGCGTTCACTTGTAACTCTAATGTTAAGCTGGGCAAAAAAAGTTAAAATGTATTACCAAATGAAAGTAATTACTGTTTATAAAACAGAATTCAAGCAAGTGAATCTCTATTTAGTATTTTCAGATTTATTATTCACGTTTTGTAAGTTCCATTGAAATTACCTTAATAATAAATTGCTTTTTTGTACACCATACTTAAATGCAAAAGATACTTTTCTTGTAAAATTGATATGGATCAGAAAATTAAAATGCCATTCGGGTTCGTTCTGCTTTTACCAATGAATTGGTTGCTCACCACTTTGTAATTTTTGATTTCATAATTTATAGAGCTGCCTAGCAATCAGGTACTCTAGGTTGTTTCACATTAGTTCTGCTTATTCCTCGGTGCGAATTCTGACGAGGCGAGAATTAGATGCAGAAATTTGGATAATTCATCCAAGTGCGAGGATCGATAAGCTGGCCTACTCAAAATGCAGAAGTCGCACCTAAATATTTACAGAAAAATAGCATAATGATATGTATATAAATTCGTAATTTACTGGTTTGCTACTTTCGATTGCCAAATGCATTCTAAGACATAGAGTAACTTAATTATATGCAAGTACATGGTTATTTTCGGCTAACGTTAGGTGCATTTCGGTCACCGGTGTGCCTTTGCTGTGTTATCTTTACTCATTAAAAGTCTGACATCGTATTCAGTTTATTTTAAATTAGCCTTCTAGATGGAGTGTTAATCTTCAAGCGTTTCGTGTAAATTAGTCTTCTTAATTCAGTTGGTACATACATCACATGTACAGTTGATGCAAAATACTTCAAGAAGTTTTCGTTCATTTCCTGTGTGGCTCATCCAAGAATGTTTTTTGTTCTTGCAATTTCCCTAATGAACGACGTATTTGGCATAAATTAATGACGATGAGTTCTAAATTAAAATATTTAATAAGCATTAGGTGGAATACTTGAATGATTGTACGTAATATGTTTGTAAAAAGAACGAAGTTGATTGAACAAATTTTTTGCGTGTGGAAAACGTATCCTTTTGAGAATAATAACATATTTACTTGGAAAATTGTCTTATTTTACAAATCTGGCCAAAAGGGTATCTTGGGCAAACGTGCTGTACAGCATCCATAAATTTATCGAGTTATCTTTAATGGATGAGTGCTAAAAGCAACGATGACTTAGCAAGATAGTGTGGAAGCGATAGTGCTATCCCCACTATATAACTCTCGTTTTGCCCATGTGAACACAAGCGATTTATTTCGTATATTTGTCCGTAACTGAGAACAGTGCTCTTAATATACATGTAAGCGTTCCATAAATTCTTAGATGACTTTTTATCAGATCACCATTTTTATATTAATTTAGTTTATGCGAATATAGGATTGTATAATTTAGAATGCGCATGTTTTTCCTTCAAATAGAGACGGATTTCTGAAATCGAGCAAAGAATTTGATATACAGTAGTATCTAGAACACCCACATTAAGCTGCATCTACAGGATCTGCATACGCTCCCTATGATGAATTCCCAATGGCGCGGCTCATCAGTAGCCTACTGACACAGTGTGTCTATTGCACGATCAGTCATATTGTCGGCATTTGTTGATATTGACAATATTATTGGCTGTGCAGGGCCTCACAAATCTCTTACCACTGATTAACGGTGTAAGATCTCCAACTCATGCATTGAATAATCCGTCAAAGCATAAACCTATACTTAATTTCCAACATGACGTCACTGGTAAATTACGACGTTTATCTACCAGGTTTTTTCCATGCTGTGCCTGGAGTGTAAGCGTCGTTACGGAAACATTCTCGAAATTGATTTTGAAACTTCCCAACCTGGCACTAGATGGCGCTGCGCGCGTTTCAAAATGAATTCAAAATTACAAAATTTGTAAAATCGCCGCAATTTTTTAGGGGCGAAGACTATTCGTAGAAATTTCGCACCTAGACTCCCAAAATTGCGATCCGTATTTCAGAACCTTAAATTCTCGATGTATTAAAAATGATTTTTTGTCGATTTTCAAACTGCATTTTCAAAGCTGTATTCCCGTTCAGCTCAGGTGGGAAACTGCAGCGATGGGTGCTGTGGACCTGGCACACACCCGGAGTGGTAATGACCCCTATAGGGTGGGGGTACCCATTGTGGGGGGCATCGATGGTCTCTCACACCTGAGCGTGGGGGGTCCAATGATTCACAGGGGTGATGAGGGCCTTTCATTAACGAGCCTGGAGGGGCCTT
>JAQGAF010003760.1:0-16370 GCA_034687865.1 Kryphioiulus occultus
GGTCTCAACATGTAAAGTCATGGATGATTAAATTTATTGGCTGCTTGCAAAACTTATACTGTACACCCCTGAACAGTGACTGTCTCTATCAACGTACAAGAGTTCATTGTGAACCCCTTCAGTACCTCTACTATACTGTACATGTAATTGCTGGATAAATTTGCAGCATATTAGCAATACTGGTACCTTATAATGAACATATTAATAATACTATTCATGAATGATGAATGATTACTGTAAAATCCTGTGTCAGCACAAGCCTCGTTCCATATGGTGACCACCTTATATTGACCTTGGGCGGTCAGCTTACATGGGGTTCTACTTTAGTTCTGAAATCTGATGAAGACGACAAAGACGATTTCACACCTCAATAGCGATGGAGTGGATCGAAATCCAAGATGTAAAAGTTATAGAAACACTGGCATTGCCATCCCAGCTACCTATGGCGCCATCTGTGGACTGGAGCAGAAATCGCTTTGGCGTTTTTGCGAGGTTTTGCCCAAGTGCCAATGCTTGTTAAGTGCCAGACTCGCAATAAAAGGCACGTTGGCTTTTTTTTTATCGAATTTCACCAACTTCTTTCATTTCTTCTTAAATCGCCAACATTGTCTTCTCATGGCCTGGCGCATGGACTTTGCATTGGAAAAGATCTTTGCCTGCAGGGTCGGTTTTTGCAAACTTGGGGATGCAAATGTTGTCTCGGCTAATGATATGTTTGGAAAAGTAGAGAGGCAATGTTTTCTTTTTTAACTAAATAAGATCAAAAGGCCTCCATCCATGAATTTTAAACGAAAATAAATAAAAAGCAAAAGCTGGGTGCCGGTATGAGCCGAGGCAAAAACGTCTCGCAAATAGGACCTTCGCTAACAAGAATCCAAAAAAAATCGATAGGAAAGTTGGTTCAAGTTTTTGTCCTTAAGAAAAAAGACTGGAAAATCGATGGGGTTCGAATAGAGAATTGAGCAGATCTACATATGGTCATGTTGACAACCACGCTTTGTTTATGGGCTCTTTTGGCAGTGTCGCTGCGGTTATGTTTTTCGCTCTTTTATTCCCCATTTTGCTTCGAACGCATTTTTGAATTTCCTATTTCGTAAACAGTTCCATTTTGAGGTTGAGCCTGGCTCGCTAGACGATTGTTTGAGACTTTTAAATGGTTTTTCTTACAGTCGAAAGTGTTCAAATGGCCTGAAACGTGCGAAAAATCCAGCCAAATGCGCTCGAAACGCCGCCTTGTGAGCAATGTGAGAAATGTCCAAATGCGCACAATGGCAGAATCAGCTTCTATTGCAACCATGGCTTCCTTTTTCAGAATTTTGAAACTGAAATTAAGCAAATGCTGGACAATTAACCAAATAACTACAATATGGCAAGCTTTAAATGTTGGCGAAGGATTAATCGTGATATTTTGGAAGCGTCAATATTTTGGATGGCTTAATCAGCCAATAATCAAGAAAAACTACAGATCATGGTTATGTATTGAATTTGTTTCAACCAGGGGGTTATGCTGGACGAGCGAAACATTTGTGTTAAGCCTGATTAGTTAACTGATGTCTGATGCACTCTCCATGTTAACTAATCTCCTGATCTTTTCAAACAACAATTCAAACAACATTGACAATTAACCAAATAACTACAATATGGCAAGTTTTAAATGTTGGCGAAGGATTAATCGTGATGTTTTGGAAGCTTTAATATTAATATTTTGGATGGCTTAATCAGTCAATAATCAAGAAAAACCACAGATCATGTTTATGTATTGAATTTTTTTCAACCAGGGGGTTATGCTGGACGAGCGAAACATTTGTGTTGAGCCTGATTAGTTAACTGATGTCTGATGCACTCTCCATGCTAACTAATCTCCTGATATTTTCAAACAACAATTCAAACAACACTGACAATTAACCAAATAACTACAATATGGCCAACTTTTAATGGCTTAATTAGCCAATAATCAAGAAAAAGTACACGTCATGGTGATTTATTGAATTTATTTCAACCATGGAATATTCAGGTAATGGCAGTCCCTGCTCAAGCATACATGCTACATGTCTGAGAAAGTGAGTTTATCTTAACGGCTGTTAGCTGGCAGTGATTGCCTGGCTGTTTGGCAGCTAAATCAAAAATTATATTGTTATGATTGGTGAACTGCACCAAAAATGAAAAATGGGATGTATTTCGACAGCTGGGTCAATAATCAAGAACGGTAAATGTCTTTCTTGTATACAATGTACAAGACAAGTAGAGTTGAACACTATGCGGAATTGGGTTTCTCCTAAAGGCTCGTAAGGTTGCAGTGATTGCCTGGCGGCAAGGTGCAGCTAAATCAGAAATTATATTGTCAGGTTAAGTTAAACACACAAAAAAATAAAAGGGATAAATTTTGATAGCTAGGACAAATGTCATTGTTGTGCATTAGACAGGCGGAGCTGAAATACTGTATAAATGTTTTGTGCAGCTCTGAACAAGATTAACTCAGATGATTTTGCAACTATACTTGTGATCATTAGTTTTAATCTGAAAACTAACTCGTAAAATGATGCCCTTTAACTTAGTTTTATCTGTTAGACTTTTTTATCCGTTAGCGAATTGTTCGATACACGTGCCAAGTGACACGCTGACCTCTTTCGAAACAAAGCGCAAGTACATTGTATTTGGTATTTGCTTCCAGATGGCAGGCATTTTGGCAGAAGCTCCAATGAGTTGTACAAACAGAGCATGTCAGTGCTATAAAATAAACGATATGGCGATCAATATAGCCCAGTAGGACTAAATCAACATAAAGACAATCCAATAAACGGCAGTTGCAAATAGGGGCGCATCTTGCCATCCTTTAAGATGGCCAGTCTGGCCACGTGGAAATGATTCAAATGATGATGATGATGGTCCCATATATCATTGAAGTAAATTATAAACCTTTTTGTGTTTTCATTCTTCCAATGTCCAATATCTCACTTCAGGAATCTTGGTCGACCGAGTTTGAGCAGAATGCCATCGACCCATTACGCTCGTGGGGTCGAAGGTCGCGTTATCTCGCTCTGCACGCTACGCTGGCCTTGCAAACGTGAAACGAGTTTTGAACTTGGTGCTGGAGGCAAGGATTTTTCAAGATTTCTAATTATACCGAAATGCACCAGGTTTATCGAACCATCTTGCAGCGCTTACATGCACTTTTCCGAACTGCGTCTTTAATTAACAGCCCATGCAAGGCAGATAATTATTTCAATTGTTAATTACGAACAATTGCTGCTGTTTGCTGGTCCTGTTTGCGCCGAAATGAATGCTCCAAGAACGGTCTCTGGAGGGTCTCAGAAGCGGAAATTTGGAGGGGTTTTAGCGCCATCGAGCCATCCCATAAATTTGATTGCCATTTGGTAGGAGCAGAAATTAAGCCCCCAACGCCTAAGCCATCGAAATCCACAAATTGCTGGTAGACGTCGAGTCCAATTCCTACATTTTCGCTCTCGAATATTAATTTCTGCGAAATGGGGCAGTAAGTTTTGATTCCATTTTTGCCCCAGTGGCCCCGCTAGCGCCGTTAAAACGGAAACATAAATTCGCTTTTAAGTAGTAAAAGTTAATATGGCTGGAAAATATTGGCGATGATAATGGCCATCAAATGGGAGCTTATTACCATGTGGAAATGGATTAGGGAGATGGGAACGCCTATCGTAATTTGGCCTGTTTTGCAAAAGCAGTGAAATGGTTAACGAAAGGTTTTCACTGGTCCGGAATTATTAGGGGATTATAACCTAATGGGGGGATGTTCGTTTTCATTTCTGGCCGTTGTAAAGTTATGAACAAGATTGAGTTTTCCAAACAGTTGATACTGTTGCAAATTGCAGAGTAGTTTACCAAACGTTAAAGGATACGTACATGTACTACAGAGTGGGCGATATACTGTATGTCACTACCTATTGTAAGTGGGCTATATTTGTATTAATTGTCCAGAATTATTGGGGGATTACAGCAGCCTAATGGGGATGTTTGTTCTCATTTCTGGCCGTTGTGAAGTCGTGAACAAGATTGAGTTTCCCAACAGTTAGTACTGTTGCAAATTGCATCGAGCAGTTTGCCAAAAGTTAAAGTACTCGTAGACGTACTACAGGGTGGGAGATATGTCACTTGTGTTCTGTAAGCTATTATTAAGTGTTGGTGGATTTTCGCCAATTAGGCTTTATTATACTTCAGAATTTATGAGAATTTGCCTTAAAAAGCTTTCCCGCCACTGCCAAAGTGACACCTAGCGAGAATGAGAAACAATATGGTAGCCCAGTTGCGTTTGCGGGACCGACAAGGTACACGTGTTCAAATAACTCGCCTGCCTGAAGTCCTGACTTCATGCCTTGTCATTTTTGTGGGACATTGCGGATATTGGAGATTGTCCAAGAACAACCCTCCGGTGTAATTTCCTGCATTTGTGCTACAATCAAAGGTGATACAGTTCAAAAAGCATATGAATATTATTATTTATTGATCTCGGTTTGATTTCTAACATCGTTTACATGACACGTGGGGAACTTTATGTCATCTTGCAAGGTTTTGGAAAGGCAAACTTTGATGTGGACAAGTTTCGAGAATTTTTTCACATCACCAGGTAGCCTAGAATGTGATAACTAATCATCACAGTCAGATAGTTCTTAATTCATAATCTCATGCCATTCATTAGATATTTTAATCACAATGCAACAGTCGTGAGATCGACCTGAATAAGGTGTAAAAAATACGTTTGTTTTATTTATCTGTGTATTGTTGTTTTATTTCATTTATTTATTTTTGGGTACAATTCATGGTGTCTGTGATTTATTGCCCGTTTTTATACATGCTGCCTCACTGTGCGTCGGTGTAGTGCCGGCTCCAGCATAGACACTACAAGAAAGTGGGCTTCTCCTAACGGCTCACAGGCTGGCAATGACTGCCTGGTGGTAAGAGGCAGCTAAATCAGAAATTGCATTGTAAATATAAACATGCTCAAATAAAAAGACACAAAAAAGATAAAAAAATAAATTCCGTTAGCTAAGACAGATGTCATTCTTGTATTCTAGACAAGTAGAGTTAAAATATAGTAAAAATATTATGCGCCTTGTGTAGCATGCACTTTACTGAAGTTCATCCCCTTTTTTGCGTTCGTCATTGAGGTCGTTTTCATGTTCGTGACTTTTGCATGTAGGAAATATTATGGATACCAGTCTACTAACTCTTGAGTGATTTCGTTCGAAGAAACTTGTTGCATCTGTTCAGGCATTTTTTTTTTCAGTGAAATCTTAATCGTTTTTCGATTGATGGTGATTTCAATGAAATCTTTTGACTGTTGTTGATTTAAATCTGAAGTCAGCAGGAAACCTAAACCAAATTTTTTCTATGATCAGATTGGGCAAGATGCTCACATGCCGAGTTTGTAGATATGCATGCAGATTAAAAATCATAATGGTGGTTCCATTGAAGAAATAAGTGCAAGCTATGTTTACTGTATTGCCTGCCATAGAAAAGTATCGATTATTTGAATCGTCATTTCAATGGGACAAATTAGATTTGTGTGTTCTGGCTGACTTTTAACCAGGATTAGCAGCAAAAAAGGCGAACCCATTAGACGTGCATTTAAACGAGTGGATTTAATTAGCTACAATCCGAAAGAATGAGGATTACTTGAGGTAGAAAACGTGAGTAGTTGAAGCACTTTTTTTGCTTAGATGTCTGCGCAATGATTACATCCAGTATTCATCCATCCAGTAAAGAAACTCTTCAACATGAGTACAATGTTCTCATATAATCCAAATGAGCAATTCAATCTTATTACGAGCGCACTATGATGGCAATTGTTCAATTATTCTGAAATCTAGTTTGCCTATTGTGAGCGGGCTGACATTAATTCTATCAGGCTTTTTAAAAGCAATGCCACGTGTTGCGCTAGTTGTACAGTGTACGCGTTGCAGACATGTGGCAAAATACGAAATGTACGGAAATTAAAGTAAAGTGCAACTTATTTGTGCATTGTAACGCCCAATCAACTTGAGTATTGAAATCAAGAGATAGAGAATGCTCCCTTTATCAGCATTGCATTTTGGGTGCAAATTTTACTTGAAGCACGCAATCAAGCAGTAGAATAAATGAATATTAAATTAAGGTGTCAATTAAATAAAAGCATGGTAAGGAAAAGCAATCTAAATATGCTGTTTTCGTATAAAACTTTTGTTCTGTCACCTGTTTATTGATCATCTTTTACATTGGCTTATGTTGGCAAAACTTTATAATGGTACCTGATTCTAACGTACCATTAATTAACCAGCCAAACCACAATTGGAAGCAGAGACTATATTAAAGTACATTCTTAGTGTTTCTCAGACCTGAAAAACCTGAAAAAGTGAGTGAAATTGAAAAAGTCAGGGAAGTTCAAAATTTCATCTCTGGGATATGATCCTATAGCAAAACCTATATGGTTGTTGCAAGAAAATTTAAATACGTTATTTCCTTATGAATTGTTTCTGCATTTCTTGTTTATGGATTATTTGTCATTCACTGTACTGGCAACTGTCATATTTTGGATAACTTTAGTATAGCCCCTGCTCCATACTTAAGCTGCAGTTAGCCTGACCTAACCTAACCACACCGTGTCTTGAAGTACACTTCATATTGTGGCATTTTCATTCGTTAAGGTGGTCAGCGAAATTCGATTTCTAAACTGGAAAAGTCAGGGAAGTTGAAAATTGTGGTATTTTGGGAAGTTGGGTATCTCCCCTGCTCCATACTTCAGCTGCTGTAAGCCTGACCTAACCTAGCCACACATGAAAACAATGTGTATTAAAGTACACTTCATATTGTTGCATTTTCATTGGTCAAGGTGGTCAGGGAAATCGAATTTCTAAACTGCTTAAAACCTATGCAGTAATCGCATTTAAGTGCTAGAAATTGTGGTATTGTATGCCATATTCATAACTGCATTACAATCATGTATTATTTGTAAATTCTATGGTATATTATCGCTGAGTTGTGCAACGTGACCCTTCATCATCGTGCTTGCCTCCTTGGTTGCCAAACAGGCCGTGAAGCCACTGATACGTCGTTGAAGAGCGAGTTTGAAGAAGCCTTTATGCGAGATATGAGCGAGTGCTTTATAGAAACTTTATGCGACAATGATAAACTTAGTATCTGGGAATAAAAGCGGAGAAATGATGTCACGTACGCTGTATTTCATGCGAAAGCTACATGTACAACAACACTAACACAGGCCCGTATAAAACGAGCCTGCAAACTGAATTGCCAGCCAGAATAATTGATGTGCCTTTTAAAAGATGAGGACGTCAGCGCGCACGTATACACGAGCCCCATTTACTAAGAAAATGCTTCAACTTTATTTATCACTAGGTGTACACGCTGTACATGTACAACCATTGTGAGTGTGGTGCATGGCGTTTTCCCCATTACGAGGCCATTCGCTCTCCGAATCCATTTAGATTTTTTTTGAAAAGGAAAACAAACTGCTTCAACTGAAATGACAACAGCGTTTTAAAAGCTGGAATTCGTGTCGCATGCCATTCACGCTAAAACCCCAGAATTTACCGAAGACATTTGGACGTTGAATGTGGGATGCCACAACGCAGTGCACGAAGCAGGACATGGGCATGAAAAATACCTTCACAAGACGTAGGAAGTAAATTATTCGATTGCATTCAGCGAGTTATCAAGTCAGTTCCAATGTAATTTACTTTCGGACTGTCTACTGATGATGATTGCTGTCGAACATTAAATTGCAAGAAAGTCATGATGCAAATCATTCGAATGCATTCAGTGAGTTTTCATGCCTGTCCCAATGTAATCATCTTTCGTGCTGTCTACTGATGATGATTGCAAAATTATAGTTGGCTGTTGAACATTAAATTGCAAGATGGACGTGTAAAACACTGTTTAATGAGTTTGAAAGATTCAAATGACTCCATTACATTCAGTGATTTTCATGAAAATTTGTGTTCTCTCCTGTTTATATGAATGCAATAAGCAATAAGTGGTCAGGGTGGTCAGGGACATTTATTTCAAAACCTTGAAAAGTCAGGAAAGTTGAAAATTTCATCCCTTGGGGCACCCTGTATGCATATGATTGTTAAAAAATATCAGCCCTGATTTCCAAACTTGGGTAAATTACCAGAAGTTGGGTAAAAGTGGTTTTTCTTTGGGTAACAACACAACACTTGAACATATCAAAATTTACATTAGAAGTGTAGAATAAGAAGTATGCTTATTCTGAAGAAAGTTAGAAGCCAGTGATTAGATTAAATCATTTTGCTGATAATACAACACACGTATTCTGGAATGAATATTTTACCTGAATTGTGTAAAAAAAAACTTTTTGAAAAGTTGAAAAATGCAGCTATAGTACAAGGTAGACCCTTCTCCACCAAACACACTGTGAATTAGTGGGCTTCTCCAAACGTCTCTTAGGATATCAGAGATTGCCTGGCGGACGGACAGCTAAATAAAAAATTCCTTTTTAGGTACTGATACATAGGTTAAACATAGAAAGCCCAAAAAATTAGAAACGTAAAAGGATCAGTTGCAATAGGTAGGACCGGTTCATACTTGTATTCTAGACAAGTAGGGTTGAAATATACATATTTTGGGAACATTTGGATCGGGGTCAAATCTGCAGTAAATCCGAAAATGTCTCTTTCGAATTATCAGCAGTTTCAATTTGCGTTGATTCGAATGTGCTTTGTAGATGGTGAAATATACCCAAAAACCATTTCTGTAAGCTTTGATTAAACTCGATATCAATCTTTCTGATGGAAGCATGATGTGCTCTCTCAGCCGGCAATCTGAAGATAAATGAAAGGAATCTCTATAAAATTCAGACGGTTTGCCAACTCAGACTTATACTGTACATATACATTATGTGAATGCTTTTATACAGTATACGTAATCTTCCAATGTATTGATCCTTTGAGGAAAATGCATTCCTTTTCAAACGTAATCATCCACCCACATACCAACTGTCGATAAAAGGAATATTAAGTAAATAAATCGTGTTTTTCTGTTTATTTGTCGATAATTGATAACATTCTGTGATGGGTCAACTTTCCCCTTGGGGAGACCTCATTTCCAAACATTCTTCTGTTAACTCATCCTTATGATATACAAGTACCATACATTATACCCTGCTCCAAATGCGCACAGCATGTTTCTATTTCATGCCTGATATTCTGCCTGATTGATTCCTGTCCTAGCTGTCGCAATTTATTTTTTAATTAAATTGAATTTTTGCGTTTAAGCAAACCTTATAATGTAATTTGTGAATATGCTGCCCCTAACCGCCAGGCAATCACTGCCAACCTACGACCCGTTAGGAGAAGCCAACTTTATCATTCAATTAACTCAACAGGGTCCCCCAGGACAACAAACTGAAAAGGCCTGGAAAAGTCAGGGAAATTCAAGAAATCAATAGCAGATTTTGCATAGCTAGTTATTGATTGGCCTAAAATTCAAGAGATGGCAAGCAGTTCTGTGAAAGAAATTAATAATGGAATTGTCCATTTGAAAAAAACTAATCTTAAATGTGCTGTTTCCTTATGAAAATTTGTATTCTATCTCCTGTTTATAAATACAGTAGAACCTTTGTAAGTTGACCACCCAAGGGATTGTTGCAACTGGTCAACATATGGAACGAGGCTTGTATTGACACAGGATTTCAAATCCTTGAACCTTGTGTACTTACATTTTACGTTAGCCATTCACCATTCATGCATAATCTTATTAAAATGTTCATAATGCAGCACCAGTATTGCTAATGTGCTGCAAATACAGAAGGGGTTCAAAATGAACTCTTGTACCTATATAGAGACAGTTACTGTTAAGGGGTGAACAGTATTAAGCAGCCAATGCATTTAATCATCCATGACTTTAGATGCTGAGACCATGCTGGTCAATATACAGGGAGTAAATTACTATTATGTGTCATAGTGCAAGTAGTCAAGATACATTTATAACATACAGAGGTGCAGGTGGTCAACATATGGTGGTCATATTCCATTGAGTTAATGTGGTTTTTTAAACCTTGAAAAGTCAGGGAAATTCGTATTAAAACCTGGAAAAGTCAAGGAAATTCGTATTAAATCCTGGAAAAATCAGGGAAAGTCAAGTTGAAAATTTCATCTTTGGGGAAACCCTCTCCAAGTTAAATTAGGGAATGGGAAATGCGTAGTTTCGGCCATGACTAAAATAAACAAAACGCATGTATCAGGATTCCCACAATCTCGAAAAACCTGGAAAGGTAGGGAATAGACCTGGCAAGTCATATTTTAAAAATTATACTGACAAAAATATGCCCATAAACTAGTTAATTCATGATTTGAAAAGATTAAAAACAAATTAGTTTAAAATATTTAACTTTAAAAACCTCTCCAAGTTGTTGTGTTGGGTTAATCCATTCAGACATTTAGGGTAGGTAGTATGAAGGCACTAATCTTATTCCCCGAAGAGAAGCAATCTATCAATTTGATAATTAAGTCAAATTCCCTCAGAAAAGGAGCGCAGACAAAAATAAATGACATTATTGCTGTTGATAAAGAAATTGCCAAAGTTGTTCAGGAAACTTATGTTAGCCTTCTCTTCCAACTAAGTCTTTATTAGTTGCAAATCTTTTTAAATGTTCACTTTCCAATTATTTTAGCATTTTACTAGGTATAAATATCTTTGCAAAGTAAGAATAAAGTATAGTAGTGAAGTGTTGATTTTTCATGTGATGGATAAATTCAAAAATGACCTGGACAAACCTGGAAAGTCAGGGAATTTCGTTCTCAATTAATGTGGGAACCATGTGTATTCAAAAATGCCTCTAGTTTTGATTACTGCGCATTGTCCAAAACCAGAAAACGACCTTAAAAAGAGGGCAAATGTAAATGCATTTATAGAGCACGTTTCTTGGAAGAACACTTCAAGAAGTGCATGGTGCAGAAGCATTCAGACGCTAGCATGCTAAAAATGCCCTTGCCAAACGGTGTGATTCGGCTTCTCTATCCTTAGTTATTGCAAGAACTCTCAAGGGCAGCGCTATTCCATTATCCACCAAGGCCTCGTGCATGTCGTCGAGTTCTCCCAAAAACCTGGAGCGTTCCAGAAATGCATTCCCAAAGTGCCCCTGAGGCCCTTTTGAAAGAGCCGGTTCTGCATATTAATTCTGCCTCACCAGCCTTATCTGGCGCTCTAGTGGCCATGCAAATGTGGCTTTGGGACTTGCTCAGGCAGTTCTGGAAGAAGGTTGGTGCAACGTCTTTCCAGCAGCTTGTCACCACCGTCTTGATTGCCATCGGAAGGCACAATAAAAAAGCGAACGACTTTATAGGATCCCAAATCGTCTTCCAACAACACAACCTTTCAGGTAGGAGACCGTGACACGTCAATGCCTACTGGATGCTTGTTGGCCCTTTTGGGTTAAAAGACACGAAACTGGATTTTCGGAAGAGCGTCGTAAAGACCAAGCTGAGATAAGAAAACGTGTTTGTTTCTTGCTGGGTGCCTGGCTTTTATGACGTCGTTCGTCATGCATGACTGTTTGTGGTGAGAAATGCGCCACTTCAGCCTAATCCACTCTGCTTTTGGCCAGCATGCAGATTTAGTCGTTGTCACGTGAGTGACCAATGCACTCCCAAAAGTTGTCATGAGGGGTGAGGGTGAAATTTCACAATTGGGAATGGGCAGGGTTAGTGATGTTACTGGCGAGCATCTCCATATTGTACAGGGTTCGTACCCACCTGGAAAGTCAGGGACTGTCAGGGAGAAGAAAAATTGTCAGGGAAAATTGGCGGTTTTGCTAAAAAGTCAGGGAATGTCAGAAAAATGAAAAATTGTCAGGGAAAGTCAGGGAAAATTGGCGTTTTTGCTAAAAAGTCAGGGAATGTAAGAAAAAAGAAAAATTGTCAGAGAAGGTCAGGGAAAATTGGCGTTTTGCTAAAATGTCAGGGAATGTCAAAAAATTAAAAATTGTCAGGGAAAGTCAGGGAAAATTGGCGTTTTTGATAAAAAGTCAGGGAATGTCAGAAAAAAGAAAAATTGTCAGGGAAAGTCAGGGAAAATAAGTGTTTTTGCTAAAAAGTCAGGGAATGTAAGAAAAAAGAAAAATTGTCAGGGAAAGTCAGGGAAAATTGGCGTTTTTGCTAAAAAGTCAGGGAATGTCAGAAAAAAGAAAATTGTCAGAGAAGGTCAGGGAAAATTGGCGTTTTTGCTAAAAAGTCAGGGAATGTAAGAAAAAAGAAAAATTGTCAGGGAAAGTCAGGGAAAATTGGCGTTTTGCTAAAAAGTCAGGGAAAGTCAGGCCAGTATTATAGAAATACTGGCCAGAGCTGCATTTGAGGGTTGGAGAATTTGAGTTGCCATTTGACGAAGATGCAATTGCACAAGAGATAATGGACCTGCAAAAAAAACGTTTAAATAAAATGGAATTGTCGAAACATATTTACAGCTGCAACAATGTCATAGTAGGTAATGATTTTCAAAATTTTGGAAACAGGCAAAATTTATTTTTATGTCAGGGAAATTACATGGGTTTGTCAGGGAAAGTTAGGGAAATTACATGGGTTTGTCAGGGAAAGTCAGGGAAATTACATGGTTTTGTCAGGGAAAGTCAGGGAAATTACATGGGTTTGTCAGGGAAAGTCAGGGAAATTACATGGGTTTTTCAGGGAAAGTCGTGGAAATTAATTTGAGAATTTGTATACGATTCCTGTTCCTGATTACAATTCCTGAATTTTTATTGTAACTGAAGACAATGTGCAGTTTCTGCTGCAAGAGTGAGAAATTAGAATAAATTTAGATTTTTTGGTAAATTAACTTTGTTAAAATCTTGCAGATCTGGAGTTTGTATGAGCCATGATCGATGACCGATGTTTGTATGAGTTTGTAAAAGCCATGACGTCTCTATGTAGGATACATGTCGTGCTTTATTACAATAATGTTTTCTCTACGTTTTTTACAGAATCTCGAGCCAACTGCAACAGCAACGTGCACTGTGATTTGATTCTTCCTAGCTGTCCAGCTGATTCAGTGCCCAGGGCCGGTCAAGTTCTTCCTGGAGAGTGCTGTCCCAAGCAAGGAACCTGCGCGTGTGATAAACTCTCCTGTGAGGTCCCAACATGTGGCCCAAATTACGAAATGATTCTGAAGCATAAGGGCACCGACCAACCTGGAAGGTGCTGTGATGTTTACGAGTGCGTTTATTCTGGTAAGCCAACAAACAATCTTTATAATGTAAGAGTTTTCCGGAAGAAAGATTCATTGTGAATTCTAAGGAATCTTCAGGTTTTCGAAACTCTTTGGAATGTCTCATCAGAAATACAGTAGTTGAAAATGATAGGGTGTCGTACCAATGTGAAGGAACAGCTTTCAGACTAAATGCTTTTGCAGAGACTTGAAATGTTTTGAGTTGCACTGATTTTCTGGAATTTTTTCTGAAAATGGGTGACAAATGTTGAAGTTCAACCCTAATTTAATTTTGTGAATGAATGAATCAAAGGCAAAAATTCCATGATCCTGATGTAAATTTCATGACTTTTCCACGACTGGTAGACACCCTGTTGAAATGTACAGAAACTTGCACATTTGGTACAGAATATGCCCTGTCCCTGGCCTTGTTGTTCGAAATTTTAGTTGGAAAATTTCTTTGGAATTTCATGGCTCTATAAGAAGTGCTGCTAATTAGCAAAAATTCCAAAATCCAACAGAATCGTATCCGTCAGTCTTAAATTAACTTGATCCATCCTTATTATAGCCAAGGGATTGTATTCATAAATTCATAACATTCATAAAGATGACTTCTCTCGAAAAAATGTTGGTGACATATTTAGATATACTACAGAATATGCCTCGTCCAAATGTGCACAATACAGTATGTGTACAATTTTTTTTCGACAGGGTGTGTACCAGTCGTGAAAAAGTCATGAAATGAAATCCAGGTCATGGAAGTCACGGAAAAGTCATGAAATTTTCATCAGCATCATGGGATTTTTGCTTTTGATTGATTCACAAAACTTCCACACGTGTTACCCATTTTCATAAAAACACAAAACATTTCGCCCACGGCATTTTATTGGCCAATAACCATGTCATTACTGTGGTTGAAAATGTTTCTGAAAATTATTATTCATCAATGACATACAACTTGAACTGTAAGCATTGAAGAAATTACAGTATAAGTTATTGCAAAATCAGGAATTTGCAATACTAAATCCAGTAGACACCCTGTGGCAATTTGTACTTTTATACTGATAGTTGTTTTGTGTTATTTCTATATTTTGCTGCCCTAACCGCATGCAATCACTGCCAGCCTGCAAGCCATTGGGAAAGCTCACTTTCTCGTGAGCAGGGCAGCAGCAGGGCATGTTCCGTAGTAACCAACTATTTAATTTTCTTCAGATTGCTCAAAGGAGCACGTCTCCCAAAAATGCGGAAGCCCAGTTTGTTTTCATTTTTGTGTCGAAGCCAAGAGGTTTTATTACCAAATTCCTTGACATCTTTGGCAGTGCAAGCAAGTTGGACGTTCGGGCCAGTAATTGCAAAATTTAAATTGAAACCTGGGCAGATTCCAAGAACACCCACGAAATTCCTCCCGATTATTGCATTTCTGGCAGACGTAAATAACTGCCGGAACAAGAGCCGATCACCAGATGGCAGGTTAGAAAACGAGCAAAATCCATCGGTGATCTATAGATCCATCTCTACGGCTAGTTCCGGATCTCCTATTTTGTTGTTTTCCTTAGACAGCCATGAAGAGCGGTCAGATGGTAAAGTAAAGAAAACGGTGGTTTTCAACAAATATGGAATGTTTCTCTAACAATGTGACTTTTCTCTTAAAACGCAGGCACGGACTGCAGTACGGTGAAATGTCCACCGCACGAAGACACATGCCCCAGCGACAGTGTCCCGCTGCCCAGCGTGCGGCACACGGACGAGTGCTGCTCCAGGCCCCAAGGATGCGTGTGCCTGCCCACTTCCTGTCCGGTTGCAGAATGTGCCGATGGCCAACGTCTGAAGATCATCCACGAGGGTGACGGCACTCCGGGACGTTGTTGCACGGTATTCCATTGCATCAAGCGTAAGTCAATTCCTAAAGCTTGTATTGAAAATTTGATCCAAATTCATTTTTGGACTATTCCAGAGCCTTCGGTTCTGTGGACAGGCTCGTGAAATCGTTTTTGACATTCTTTTTGGTCTTCCTTCCAATAGCGGACGAACAGACTTGCCTATACGGAGGCGAAGAATACATCGAAGGCTCCACGTGGAAGGCAGACAATTGCACTTCATGTTCGTGTAAGGGCAACATCACGTTCTGCACCTCGGAGCAGTGCTCGTATCCGTCCTACTGTGGCCGGATGCAGGTCCCCGAGGGAAAGTGCTGCCCCATATGCACTGGTATGAATTTTTTGGGCTAGTTTATTTCTTCGGCCGGTGCACAGTGGTTTGGCATGCATCAAAAACTGGCAAAAATGCAAAAAAAAAATTAAATAAAGATATTCCATTCGCTGTTTCTCTATTTGGGAAGCTAAAATATCTGGGTACAATACTACTAAGTTCAGATTGTCTTGTCGGTAATGTGGTTTAATTGCTCAAACACCTCAGTGAAAACCGGTCAGTTGTGGTGCCGACACATGAAAGTCGATAGCCTACAAACAGTGACGGATGCAGTTTGGTTCCAAGCCAGTCCAAGCAATTTTTTTGGATGGTTGTAAGCTCAATATATCCAGGAACAACCCTCAGGTGTAATTTACTGCAACTACTCTGCATTTCTGTTTGAAATTGCCTTGAAAGATTTTGGAAAAGCAAACTTTGATGTGGGTACGTTTTGAGAATTTTCTCACGCTACTGCAAGATATTTTGCAAAAATGTGCCCATTATGCATGCCTCCTGCGTTACACAATCTTCTTATTCATGCACTTAACATTATTTTCACTGCAATGGTGCCTATTGACCAGTTGTCTGAAGTTGCTCAAGATGCACACAACAAGGAAATTAAAAACTATCGGGAATTTTTTTCTCAAAAATGCAGCCACAAAAAGTCCAATGAGGAAGTTTTTCATTTGCTTTTAATAAGTTCGAATCCAGGAAAAAGCAAAAGAAGATGCCCAAATGAAGAGCTCAAATTTTGCCACCTCATGAAGGCCTATAACCAAGTAGCCTAAATTTAAGTGATAACGAATCATCAGTCAGATCGTTCTTAACGGGAAGTTCCCCTCCCACCCCTGCCATGTTAAAAAATTGAAAAAATTGTATACATGACATCTCCGCGAATAATGAATAAATCGTCGTGATAACAACTTTGCTTGATAGTCTGGTTACTACTGGAGGCGACAATTCAACTTTAATGAATAAATACCCTTTGATTAATTAATAAA
>JAQGAF010003761.1:0-16366 GCA_034687865.1 Kryphioiulus occultus
GATGGATTACACCCCCCTGCCACATGGCACATCTGTGCTGACTGCAGGGTACTGAGTTGAATTGAATTGAATTGAAGCTTGCGATACCAAATATCAAAAAGACGGGAAGATTGGTGGGCCAGGCTGTGTTGTCGAAATGGACGAAACGAAGATTGGCCGGTGAAAGTATCAAAAAGGCAGGTTTGTGGAAGGCACCTGGATCATTGGGATGGTCGATGTGACTACAAAGGACGATGTCACAGCAGGGTTTGTGAGCGATTTTCGATTAAAGGTTTGCCTGGACAATTTGCGTGATGCAAAGACACTGCTGGCCGCTATTGACAAACATGTGCAACCCGGCACTACCATCATGACTGACTGTTGGCGGGCGTATAGTGGACTGACAGCAGCAGGTTTCAACCACCTGCCTGTAATTAGCCACAGTCACATTTTTGTAGATCCTGAAAACTGGGCAAACACATGCAAAATAGAGGCGGCATGGCGACCCTTAAATTTTTTATTCTGAATTCTCTTCGAAAGGATTGGTAATTTATTTATGATGTAGAACATTGTAGGTAGCCCCCTAATAAGGTGGGTCCAGATAGTTTACTTTCCCACCAAATGGGTAGGCCTACTGAGTTGATGTGAATTTGAAAAACCACACCTGCATTTATTTGAATATATTACTGAGTTTTCTTGAAATAGTTAAGTGTCTAGTCCTACACAGATTAAGGTTAATAAGACTTTAAACTTGACAGCATGTAACATCAATTTACACGGTCATTTGTGATAGATAAAGGTGAAATTTACGATCCTGTTTAACAAGCATATGTGCTTATGATTTTCAGAACCAAACTCTCTTCTGCGTGCGATGGGAGGGCTATTCTCCTGATGAAGACACCTGGGAGCCATTTGAAAATCTCAAAGATTGTACGGAAGCAGTAAATGATTACCTAGCAGAGTATACAAGAAAATTTGGGAATCAAGCATCAGTAAGCCGATTAAATCATGAGTTTTTTGGTTGTGGCAAACTCGTGGAAACTTGCAAAGGCTTCCTGAGTGAATTTTTGAGCGTAAACTTCAATTGGACGTTGCTTTATTGCAGATAGATTTAGGTTCCCCAGATAAGACAGATTCCAGTGACTCGGTTGCTGGCGCTAAAAATGCCACTGCAACATGTCCGAGACTCTTGCCTACGACTGGTGGTGATGAACGTCCCAGCACGTCAACTGCAAAGCAGGAGAAGAAGCTGCAAAAATTTAGGAGGATTTCCCGCATCATCCTAAGTTCCGACAGCGACGATGGTGAGAGATCCTCTGCTATGTTGAAAGAGGATGCAAGTAAGATAAAGACCTCGGAAACAGTAGAGTTTGAAAAGAAGAGTAAAGCGAAAGCATCTCTACCAGTAAAAATTTCAAACTCGCAGCAGCTTGGAAAAACTGAGAATATCGTCACAAACACAGTTGGTCAGCAGACCAAACATGCAGAGAAAAAGCTCAAACAGTCGACCGATGTAAAAAGTGCAGCAGTTGAGATTTGTAATACGATGAAAAAGATAGCTGTGACGACCACAGAGATTGAAAAGAAGACCAAACTCCCGATCACAAATTCCCAGCAGCAAGGTAAACTTGAAAACCGTGTATCCAAGGCAGTTGATCGGCTGACCAAACCTTCGGAGAAGCAAAATAAGAAGTCTACCGATGAAATAAGTGTGGTACGGCCGATCAGTTTTGTGCAAGATGCATTAAAACCGCCTAAGCAGAAGAAAGATAAACCGAAAGTGAAACCTTTACTAAATACAGAAAAAATGGTGCATATTGAACATGATCATCATTCTAGGGAGTGTGATCCCTCCGTGAACGAACCCAAGTTAAAATCTGGTCAAAAATCGAAGGAAGTCAGTAACGTTAAGGGGGATCTTCGTTCAATGGCTTGCAATCAAACCATTCTTCAACCCAAGCCAAAGCCAATAGGAAAATCTAATAGAGGCAGTGGTTTCAAAGATACTCGTTGTTCGACAGATTTCGAGCGGAAGACCGACAAACCAAAGAAGAAATCTGCGCCAATGTTGGAAAAACCAGTTGTTGCCGACTCGCATTCAAGCTCGCCGACCGAGTTTTTAAAAACATTCCACATTCCGAAGGTGGTTCAGAAAGTGAACGATGACTGCAAGAAAAGGGAACAAGCTGTATCAGTACCATCCTCAAAAACTGAGAAAAAATCTGCAGTAATTCGTGAATTTTCTGGACCTGGAAAGCAACCCAGCAGCGACCAACGGCTTCCGGGTCCTAAAACAAGCATAAAACGTTTGGAAAGCTCAACTGCGAATGCAGCATCAGTAACATATCCCAGTGTGAGAATCCACGAAAAATTTGACATGCATCATATGCCGACATTCGGCAAAATTATTCAAGAACATTCTAAAATGCCCCAGACACAATGTAAATACGATTTCCGAGCAGGTTGTAGTGCGAGCAAAACTCGACCGTTGACATCGCAAAAGGATGAACCCCAGGAATCCATGGATGACGTAGCCGACAAACTGCTAGAATTTCCAGTTGGTGAAGGTTTGTCCAAGATGTTGCTTTCGTCTCCTCAACTTGAAGAAACTCAGAGTTGCTTTCAAGATCCCGACGAAGCCTCAAACTCCTCTTGTCCCAACACTTTTGGTTCGCTGCTCACAAAAACGGAAGTTCGACCCATGACCCCGGACGAGGACACGCTACCGTTTCCTACTACAGCAGATGAGGACACGCTACCGTTTCCTACTTCAGCACACGAGGACACACTACATGTACCGTTTCCTACTTCGGCACACGTGGACACACTACCATCTCCTACTTCAGCACACGTGGACACGCTACCGTTTCCTACTTCAGCACATGAGGACACGCTACATGTACCGTTTCCTACTTCAGCACATGAGGACATGCTACATGTACCGTTTCCTACTTCAGCATACGAGAAAACTGAAATAAAGGTAATTTGACGATGAATTTCTAACATCGGAATGTTAAATTTAAGTGCCACGAGCATGACATCGAGAAATCAGTATGATCACTTTCTGTCCTAAAAAGTTAATGAAAAACCCGTTTCTAATTTCAGCCAAAAACCGAGGTTAAGCATGAAGCAACCCAGGTTAAACGTGAAGTAACCGAGGAAGTTATTAGTAAGTAACCATGCCGGCACACTGCCAGTTATGCCCTCCCACCTTAACCTTTGCGAGTAGCACAGCTTGTCCACAAGCCCAAATTTTATCTGAAATACATGTAGAGCAATATTTATAGAGGGAAATAGTTAGTTTGCATCGGCCATTTGATTAGTCATCATCGTTTATAAAAATGACAATTTGGGATAAATGCATCGGTTTTTATTGGTCCCGCAACTTTCACAAACTGATACTACAGGTTGTGATGCAGAAAAATATGAAAGTGACTTGTGTACTTCCTATAAATGCACGTACTAGCAAAATTTGGCGCCCTAAGCGGTTGTCTAATAAAAGTAGTTTCCAATGTGGTAGGCCTCTGCCCACTGAACTATCCAAACTTATAACCTTTCTAAACTAATGTTCAGACTGATTCCGAGGATATTAGATCAGACAAGTTCTACTGTAGTGATATTAGGATAACGCAAAGGAGAATTTAAGTGGTCTGGCATTTTTTGCTTTCAGAATTGTTGCACAATTATGCGAAGAATGGCGTGTACAAAAAAATCGCAAAATGGTACGACACACCCGGAAAGCACGACTGGGAAATGGTGAATCCCGGTGGAAGTACCATCCTCATGCAAGCGGCAGTCAATGGAAGAAAAGACATTGTGGAACTGTTGCTGCTCAATGGTGCCGATGCCAACGCTCGACAATCGGCAGGGATGACCCTGATGATGTTGATGTGCGAGAACGTTCGTGGTCCTCAGAAAGAAACTGTTAAGTATTGAAATAGAATACTGGTGAAATCTTCAAATTGACAGTCAGCCTGAGCATATGTTATTTTGTCCTCTTTTATAACAGCTTCGTTGCGAAATTGTAGAGATGCTTATCACTTGTGGAGGGAAAATGAACTTGCTCGATCCATACGGTGAGACTGCTTTGATGAAGGTAAGCTGGGATTCATAAATGACGTCCATTTGAGCATGTTTTGAAACATCAGCATTTAAAACTGGCAACTTTTTAACCAGGGTGACTGGTACTCTGGGAAAACCTGGAAGTGTGAGGAAAATTCGTATAATGTCTGGAAATTTGTTGACGTGTCACAACCATTTTGATTTGTATAAGTACCATGGCGTTCCTAAATGATCAATATGGTAGTTCGCTTCTTATCAAATTCTTATATGGATCATATTTTCAAACCAAAATTCCTATAGCATGTCCATCATTATGAATATTTTTTTTAAATTTCAGAAGAAATTTTTTCACAAAAATGCAGTGCTTGACATATGCTAATATTCCAGTATATCTTGATGTATGTCAAAGTTTGCCTATGGCAATACTCCTATTTCTTTTCACAAAATTGTGGGCTAAAATCCATCCTTCGTGATCTAGACTTTCTAAAATTTCCTCCATATGGTATTAGAAATGGGACATTTATTTCCCATTTGATCTTTATCTATTGCCAGTTTGCTCTTCCTGGTTCTGATCACTTAAATTGCTTTCGAAACGTTAAAATCGTGAAAGAGACGAACACAGCATGCCAACGAATTGACGACTCCTAAGGTTTAAAATGCTGTAGACGATATGCATGACATGGCCCTTTTTGAAGTAAACGTATGTCAAATACATATGTTTAAATTGTCAGGAAAACCTGGAAAAGTCAGGGAAATTTGACTGAAGATTCGGCCAGTCACCCTGTTGAAGCTAAATTTACTTTTCAAGAAGTGTGATAAATAATTTTAAATTTTTTGAAATATGAAGGAGTTTTTGATAAAAACTATATCCTAACAGTTTTCCTGACTTTACATTACGAGACTAATGCATTTACAGGCCTGCAAGAAGGGATCCGTAATAATCGTGAAAAGCCTGCTAAACTTCGGAGCAGATTTTTACATCAAGACGAAAGCCGCACCTGCCACCTTCAGAAAGCCAATGACTGCCTTGGATTTCGCCAAAATAGACCCGAAGATCAATCCCCAAGCAAGCTTGGAAATCGTGCAATTGCTAAGCACCCACGAAGCCAAGTGAGTGCTCAGTCCTGTTAAGATTTCTGACTTGAAATTACCACACCTCCCAAAACGATATTTTACCTGAAACTTGTTTTTCTCTTACTCAGAGTAACAGCAGCATTCGACGCTCAAGTCAAGCTCGTGCTCAACAACTCCGGCAAGCTTCTTGAGCCATTGTTCGACCCCACCATTTTCTCCTGTTTCGAAGACACTAAGTTTACTCTGTCCTTCGACTACAATGAGCAGACACGCGAACCAGGCAACCGATTTTTCTTCATTCATATGGCCATTTTACGTGAAAACATTTATCCATGATTTGTGTCTGGATCGAAGTTTAAATTTGTTTATTTTTGTGCTTTTAAGATACGGGTCTACTACTATTTGTGGCGCACGCTTTAATCAGCTTGAAGGAGGAGATTCAGTGTCGAATGTATGGCGACTTGTCTGCCGTCACCGCAATCAGACTCAACGGAGTTAGGCTGGTAGGAATTGCTGAGGTCAGTAAACGCTGATTTGCGTTAACCTGAAATTTTAACAAAGTTCAGACCTTGTACAGTCAATAGTACTCTCATTTTCAACAAAAATCGCCAGCAATTTCTGATCATGAAAGGGGTTGTACTGACTTGTATCCGGATTTGGATAAATTACTTTCTTCGTCCAAAATTCCTAACATTGACATTAATGCCAGGATGTTCCCTAACTTGATCTCTAGGCAGATAATTCTATACCAACAGAAGTTATCCAGAAATTCGCATAATTGTACGATCAGTATTATTATTGAAATTGACCGTATTATTGACAGTGCACAAAAAATTCACATAAGAATCCATTTCACACTCAGTGATCTCACTTTCTTAAAAGTTAGGGAAATGGAAAAATGTAATGGAAATTGAGACAGTTTGCATCAGCCAATAATCATCTTTTACAAAAATGTGGGATTAAATTATTTATCGTATTTTTTTTATATCAATATTATGTAAAATGTCAGGGAAATATACTCGAGAATTTGAGTGGTAATCCGATAATTGATTATGATTAACAATGACTTTGGAGGCTGGCATTGCTAAAATCTACAATATAATCCACGGTACTTTTGTATCTCATCTAACGAAGCCTGCAGTGATACAGAGTTTAAATAGTGACATTATTATTACTGCTCAGTGTTAGTGATTGTGTAACATCTGCTTTACAGTTAAAAATTGTTCACTTGATGTATCCTTTCTATGGAGCGATACTTTTCAAATTTTTGTAACTGAAGATTACAGGGTTTATCACAGTACTGTTTTTGAACAATTGCAGTCACAACACGTGTTGTCGTTCTGGCCGGTAAAGGAAGGAACAAACGAACTGGAATTTGACACAACGGACTTACAGAACTCTGATGTAAGTTCATGAGGATTTCCCAGAGATCTACCTAACTTTGCGGTCAACTAATTTTTTGTTCCTTTTATTTGTATAGGTCAAGTTAATTGTGCGTGCGTATAAGGTACAATTGCTGACATAACAACTGCCAGTTTCAATGTTCGCTGTTTTTACGACAGCAGTCAACAATCAGTTTTTACAACACAGTATGTATTACAACTTCACAATACATATAGTTATAAACAGGATCGTTCACTGCTGTTGCAACAATGTATCGATAAATAAGAATTCATTGAGACAAAACAAATGAATTCATATTTCGTATAAAATAAACGAATTTTATAGCTTTGTCACATTTTAAATTGTCTCAATCTTACTTTGACACTCACGAAGGAAACCATGACTGTAAAATTAACAGTTTGGTGCAATTATTTTTTTTTACCAATTAGTGCTTCATGAGGCACCATGAGTAAGTTTCATTTTTACATGTTATTCATTCGCGATGCATTTGACATAATTTCATAAATTCAATACCATGGATGCATTTAGTTTTGGTATATTCATCTCTGTTTATTACGTTCGCTTGCATTTAACAAAAATTTGGCAAAAAAAAAATGTTGCGCAAATATCCTGCATTAAAAATTTGCAGTTCAGCTTTAAAGCAACCCTTGACGTTTCAAGTCTTCGAATGTTTTCTTGTTGACAACATTCCCACTCGAGTCCTCGTACTCTTCCTATAGGAGAAACGGCACTTAAAAACTATTTTTTTATGTCGTGACAATGCATGTTAATGACCACTCACCTCTGTATCTGGTTTCCAGCGTTCTTGTTCCTTCGAGTTTTTAATGCCCGCCCACACTGGAAAAAAAAATTTGATTTAATGCTTGTAGTCAGTTTTTTTTTCACTGAAATCAGGATTCGCAACGTACGTGCAACGGCATCTTCGATTTGAGTGACGTTGGCAAAGTGAGCCGTGTTGGGGATTCCTAAGCAACGCATACCATGAGCGTGTCTCCACTCCTATCGGGCAGAAGGTAGAGTTAAAGTCGACCAAAAACAGCATAAACACTTTACGGAACAATATCTGGATAGTAGGACTTACGGCGAAATGCCGCTGGAATGCCTTGGGCCCTTTGTAAGTATAATTCCCGCAGATCTCACAGTTGTAGCTTATGTTTAAGCCGTGGAGTTTGTACAACCAGTAAGGAATTGGCTGAAATGAAGACAGTTTTAGTTCACCGTGAACTATAAAATTTCATTTTGGCTTTTCTAAACACCAACTGATATCACCTTTCCATCCCATCCGAGAGGCAGGTTCTTCGGATTGTAAGGAATCTCGTTTTCGTCTTCGTCGTCCGAGTCATCCTCGCTGACTTCTGCGTCAGAGTCCTCGCGCTCGCCTTCGGTCCGAGCCTGCTTGCGCTGGACGTTGTCCTTCGTGGCTTGCCTCTGCTCCTGTTTGCAATAACCAGCGTTAACAATGGGGACCGAACAAATCAAGTACAACACGTGTACGCACCGAGAGGATTTCGACGAAACGATAGACTTGGGCTTCCAGAGCTGCTACTTCTTTTTGGCGTTCGCTGTCCTTCGACTTGCCCACTTTTCCGGGCTTCAGCTTGGTGAAGAGGTGAACAGGAAGGTCACTGACTTTCTTGCCCTTGGTGTAGAACAGCCTCTGCGCTCGCTCCTCCAGAGTCCTGCATTCGAAGAGACGACAATGTTATTACGGATGAAATAAAGAAGCATTTCCGGTTCTGGGTGTAATGAAGATACGCACCCTCCGCATTTGAGTCCCAGAGCCATCAAAGCGGACTTCAATCTATCCAAGCCCAACGAGGCCAGTTCTTCCCAAGACGAGAAAGCTGACAGGTCGAGATGCGCTCCCGAATGCGTCAGAGCACCACCGGTTTCTTTCTGTTGATAAAATATTCGGGCGAGTAGTGTCGATTTTTAAATGATCAAAAATATAATAAGCTTGCTAGGAAAACACATCCCGAAGAACCAAGTTGCACTTACTGGCCATCCAGGGAATGCTCCGATTTCAAACTGCCTCTCGAAATCTTGTCTGACATTGTCCATTTCCTGAATTGACGAAGAAAGGTGTTGCGATAACTCTAGTTTCACATTTTAAACCAGAAGCGAACTATTGCAGGGTTCCCCCGGAGAGGACATTTCTAACTTTCCTGACTTTTTTTAAGTATCAAAACAAATTTCCCTGATGTGAGGAATGCTATATTTATTGCTTATTATAAATAAACCGCAGATTGAACAGAAATTTTTACAAGGAAACAGCAAATTTAGATTAGTTCTCTTAATTTTTTTTTTACAGAATTGCTTGTCCGCCAATAAATAGCAATACTGATTTGTTAAATTTCCTCGCCTTTTCCAGGACTGGGGGAACCCTGTATTGAGTACTTACATCGCCCAGATCTAACAGAGGCTTCACTCTGTAACAGTAATCGTGCAGGTAGTCCAGTAAAGTCTGAATGTAGCGCATGTACTCCGGGGTTTTCTTCTCCCTCGGGACCTCGAAGAGCTGGTCGAACGTGGTCAGGTAGCTGATGTAATCGATCTTGTCCATGCCCTTCAGGTTCACGAATTTTTCGTAGCATTCGTGGAGGTCCAGGAATTTTCCGTAACCCTCTTCGTCAGTGAAGTCTGTCATAGCTGCAATGAATTGAATTAGTTTTCAAATTTAACGGATATTTAACCGGACATTTGGCAATGATAAGATTTCTTACTTGTTGTGTCTTCCGTAGGATTTTCTCGCGCTTTTGCCAACTCCTCGAACTCTATGGACATTGGCACTGATACCTGAAATGGGCATTGTTGCAGCTGAATACTAAGGTTATGCGGACTTTATGCACTTTTTATTTCTGTATTACTTTTAAGTATTTCACTGCTCATTACTAATTACTCATGGTTATCTGAATTTTTGGATAACTTGCTGTCAGTGTCGGAATAATGACAGTAATACTGACAGTGTAGGGTATGCAACCTATTTGGATAATCATCAGTAATCAATATGGAACATCGATTCGTCAGTATTGCCCCTAAAGCTATCAGTATTACTGTTGGTATTTTTTGAATTTGACTTTACAAAAAGTAAGTTACCTCATTCGGATGCTTGCGATGAAATTCTTTTATGTTTTTGAGTCGAGAGTAAAACTCAGCAAACTCGTTAGGACCAGAAAGTGCTGCAACTTCTTCTTTTCGTTGTCTAGAAATAGCCAAAATTAGTTTGCGATGAAGAAAACCCCGACAAGGCGGTAGTTGTCATACATTTTGTAAGATTATTTTGGGTATCACCATGGCAACGATCTAAACATGTTTGCATGGCTCTGAGCATTTTGTAAGATTTGCGGCATTTTGGCAATTTGTGTGCTGCAGTGGTGTTACCCAAACAAACCTTGCTGTCGTATCAAGCACTCTTACCCATCTTTGTCTTCGTACAGCTCTTTTAGGTTGGTGGTGCAGTCCATGTGACGCTAAAGGGCATGAAAACAAGAACCATGTGAGACTAGGAAGGAGTATGCGAGGTAATTCAAAGCGGTTTTATACTGACGTCAAGCAGAATCCTCAGTCGGTGGTCGGAGTTTATCTGTTCTCGATGCTACAACACAAGTAATGCAATTTTTACAAAACTATTTTACAATTGTGTTAAGTATCATACTAGGCCTATGCCTATACTTACAGATGGCTTCTTGTACAGCATCTCCTTCACCATGGTGTCTATCAGCCGCTCCCTTTCCTCGTGATATCGCCGCTGTTGCTCCAGCAGGGTCTCCATGTTCAGATATCAAAAACTAATGATAATTGCGTAGAAATTTGAAATTTTAACTCTATTTTAACAGGTTTAGAAAAGCACAGCACGATGGAGCCGTTGAATGCCGCTAGGTGAAGTCTCTGGCGTTAAATGCAACGGCGCTCTAGCGAAGCGCTTTTCGAGTTCTAAATTTAGAACGTGATTTGACAGATGGAATCTTCAAAGCGAATTCTTGAGAGGATAAGAAATTGACGTTTATTTAACTTTCTGCAGTTTTTGGCTAATTTATTCTTCATTAGGATGTACTACAGATAACTGGTAAGCTAAATTCATTGACTATTTGATAAATATCGTTGTGGATATTGTTGCTATGTCGGATTTTGGTACCGGAGATGAACCCCAAATGGCACCTTTTCATCTTTAAGTGTATCTCTACAAACTGTAGTTCAAAACTTTGTTCAAGTCAAAAATCCATTAGGCTGATTAGGCTAACCATTTTAAGTACAGAGAGCGAAAGTAGCCACAGAGAGAACTTAGGGTCCGAAAGTGCCACTTATTATTCCACCCAAAGTTGGTTAGAGTTGAGAGTGAGTTTGAGAGCCGAGTGCGATGGCTACCATCGAGAGAATCTCAGAGGGCCTTCCATTCAACACAATCTCTAGATAGTTTGAGATGAGAGTGACATCTTAACATTGTCTCTCAGAACCGTGTAAGCTTGATCCTTGCAAGCCACGCGATCAGCTGATATTTCAACAAATACAGAAAGTGATAATGATCGTGTAAATGGTGCAGTTCAATTCTCATTACTGACGATTATCCGAATTTTTGTATAACTTACTGTCAGTAACTCAGGATCAGTACTCAGGACAGTAAAGCTTGACCGTGTAGATTCGGCAAAAAAATTATATGAAGTTATTTAAGGATTAATTGTCTGAGGGCACTGCCAAGTATCAATAAGAAGTAGCATCCGAGAGTTAGTATGAGACTTTCTGTTCGAGTTGCTATCTAAAGAGTCGAATCGGCATGGCCACTCGAGATCTGCTTAAAATTACTCGCAGACTCAGTGAATCGCAGTGTAATTCTGACAACCCTCTCCCATGTCCATGTCCGCAATCCACATTTTTCTTTTTTTGCTTTGGTAATTTCTTTAGTTTTCACTCAATCTGGGCAGGCTAAACATGATTTTTTACTTTTTATTTTCCAAAAAATTCTGGTCTCGATGTTAACTTTCGCTCTCCGCTCTCAAATGGTCGCTAAGCATAACAAAATTGTGTGCCCTTGTTTGTGAGTTTTTGAGTTTTGAAAACTTTCGAGCTTTTAGGCAATTTTTTTTGCTGTGGTAATTTGCATGGATTTTCTACCATTTTAATATTCAAAAATACTGATTAATAACGTAGACCCGAAGGTATCGGAGATGTGACATTTCAAATTATTTCTTGGCCAAGCCGAGCCTGCAGGAATGCTTGGATGAAATTCGGATCCAGTTTGGCCTTCACGCTCGACAAGGTGCACTTTTTTGACCTTTCGTGAAACACTGCCATCCGCACTACACCGTACCGTTGTCAGGTCTCTGGCTCAGTGATTAAATAGCGAGCCTGCACGGCTAGCAGCACTATTTATAAATGTAGCGCAAGGAGGGGAGCCGAAAACCAGATTGGTGAGAGGAAATGCTTCACCTAAAATAAAATCTGGAGGAGCACCCCTCCTCAGCCCGGCTTTTCGACCCATCTGCCGCTCGCACGTCAATCGACCGGCTTTTTCTCCCTTTTCGGCTCGCGAGTTTTTCGGGATAGATGCCGGAATACGCGCCAGCGTGGTGCTGATATGCTGTGCGGCACTCATTCCTGTGCATTTCCTAGACGTTGCTCACTATTAGCCTACTAGTGTTATTATAGCCATTGCGAAACGATGATATTCGCCTTAAACGCCTTCCCGCCGCTGCTGCTGCTGCTGCTCTGTTCCTCGCTGTGTCTTAACCCCTCTGTCTTCGTGTCTGCAGCCAAGAAGGTCCAGCAACCGGTGCAAGAAGAAGCCGAAGCCATCATCGAAAACTTGGACGCGAAACAGTTGGATGCACTTTTGGATAAAACGAGCTTAGTGGCAGTTTTCTTCTGTAAGTCGACTCCTGCTTTTCAACTCAATGCTATGAATGGTTTTTCTTGTGGTGTTTTTCTGTTACGGTTCGCATCGCTGATGGACGGCTTCAACTCGCAAAAGCTGGAAATGAGGAATTTATTGTGGAATAAGGAATGTTTAGTATGACGTGGAATTAGTAAGTTCATTCATTAAGTAGAAGAATGAAGTAGACGAAAAATTAATGGATACAAAATAGCTATTTTGGAGTAAAGTGGATACAAATGATTTTTTTTTTGCGTTATAGAAGCCTTACATTCAAACAACATTTCACTAGAATAATAGGCTTTCACTTGATGTGATGATGTTCAAAACATGTCATGAGTCCATTCCAAAAAAGTTTGAATAGTTAGGCAAAGTGATTTTTTTCTACCATTAGTGAGATGGTTTGTGAAGAGTGGATACATTTGGATACCAAAGTGAATCTTGAGGATACATTTTGGATACAAATCGGTCTTGGATGATACATTTTAAATACAAATCAGTCTAGGTTGATACATTTTGGATACAAATCGTTCTTTTGATGCAGACATTTTTGGATACAATTTTGCTTAGACCGACTCCCAGCCGTGCGTGGGAATAATTTGTCAGTGCTGTTTGGATGTTTTACGAAATTAACGCTTTATTTTGCCTTGCATTTAGCAACATGAATGTTATCACTAACGACGGTGTTAGGACACGCAGATTTGTTAAATTTATTTGCTGAAAACTTCTGGAAATATTTAAGACTTACAATTATGAATAGTTTTCAAATATAAATAACATCAGGAAACTTGATGCTTTCATTTATTTGTCTGTCATTTAGTTTCCAAAAATGTTATCTCTACGTCAAAGTTAGAATCCGCAGCTTAGGTAAATGTGTATGTCGGAGAAGAACAAATTAGCTGCAGAAAACTTTTGGACGTAAACAAGATTTACAGTTATGAATAGCTTTATAATAGAAATGACATAAGTAAACTTTACATTTTAATTTATTTGACTTTCGTTTAGTTTCACAAAATGTTATCGCTACGTGAAAGTCAGGATCCACAGGTTTGTTAAATTTGTACATTTGTACATACACCAGATTTACAATTATTAAGTTTTCTAATATAAATAAAATCAGAAAACTGCATGCTTTAGTTGGCTTTCATTTACGGTAGTTTCAAAAATTGTTATCACTACTTCAGATTTAGGACATTTATGAAGATTTGCTAAACTTATAAATCGGTGAAAAGCAAATTCGACGAAAACTTGTGGAAACAACCAGATTTGCATTTATGGATAATTTATAATATAAATAAAATCAGGAAACTGCAAAAAAATATTATCAAAAATGCTGAAGGGCAAGGCTGACAAATTTGTTCTGTGTTTATTCCTATATTTCATTGTTGGTGATTTATGGAAAAAAAAGCTACATGCATTAATAACAAATAAGTCTAAATATTTAATCGGATTTATTCCTATGCCAATAGCGAACGAAGGTCCTGCGAGTTATGAAACCTGGTATTCAATCCGTAATTGTGATGTTGAAATTCAAGTCCACGCTGCCTAGGACTGACAGACCATTAACCCAGTTTTTGATACGGCTAATGTATTTTGGAGCATTGGGTTAGCTACGCTATTTCACCGTCGTCTTCGGCATAGGCCAAGTATTTGCTCCGCTCTCTCCTTGCCAAAATTGGTTGTAAGCCCAAGAGGAGATCGTTTTTGCTCTAGCTCTTTTAAAATATCATCTTGCCATATGCCACGCTCGTCTCTGCTCCCGTACCCTTGTTTCTGGCTCTCGGCTCCGCTGGTTATCGCTTTTTCTTGCACTCTTTGCGGGATGAATTGCGATAACAATGCGGATATTTGCCACGAAAACGTGCGGGGGAGAGGACCGGAGGATTGCCAGTAATCAAGGGTTGCATTTCGACGGTTTTGCCCATCCTGAAAAACGATACAGCATCTCTGCTGCTACTCGGCACGAGCTACTAACTCACCAGAAATGCTGCGGCTTATCCTCGCCAAAAATAAAACTGCTTTATTCGGCCAACTTTCCATGCTTCTCACATAAATTATATCAAGCTTTGTTGAATGGAACGTGTGGAGTAATATTTACGCCAGGAATTATACAACCCGACAATGTCAAATACCTGTTGCCGTAAGAGTGCCGTGTTCCCACGCCAGGTTACATAATTGTAACATTTTTTCTATGGTTTTATTACCTGTTCCGTTTTTCCTATGGTTTTTATAACCTGGACATAAAGCTTATGACAAAACTGCTTTGTTGAAAGTAAAATGACATTTCCCATTTATCCATTGATAAGGGTAAAAGTGTGATCAAACTAAATCCAAGCAATGAACAAACAAGCATTACATGTTATCATAAGGCTAAGACAGCAAAATTGATGTTGAATGGGCATGAACTGGAGAAGGATGAGATTGCAAAACAAATCTTTGCAATTACAAAATCTCTGGATTGATTTACTTAATGATTTTGTCCATAAAGAAATGCATTATTAAATATGCATATAATGCAAAAAAAAGTGAGGGTAAAATTGTGATCTCCCTAAATCCCAACTTCCCAAAACTTTCCAGGAAATTAAATAGGTAGCTTATCTTTTTAGAAAAAAAATGGTTAAGAAAGGAAGAAACGACAAGAATTACATGCACGGTCGCCAAAGTCTAACGAAGCAAAATTAACTGGAGAAGTAAGGGATTACGAAACAAATTTATATATTATAAAAGTCTTTGGATTGATTTGATGATTGTGTATGTAATGTATCAAAAATGTAGTTCATCAAAAAAATACCCTAAACCCCAGCGTCTCAAACTGTTTCCATCATTACTCAAAAATCGCTTTTGGGTGATTTGCCGAGTTTGGGAAGCAAGGCCTTTGCTTTTTTAGAATATTTTTTACATTTAAAATTAATGAAAAATAGTCTTGATTCACAATTTCAGACTTGTGTTATCAACTCCATGTAATTTGCCCTAGTGTAATTTGCCAGGTTTTAGAAGCAAGACCCTTACATGACTTTATGAAGCAAGAATAATTTTTTTAACATTTAAAATTAATGGAAAATAGTCGTGATTCACAATTTCACAAGTGTGTTATTAGTTGTAAAATTGCCGTGTCAATCCTTCCTAATTAATAATTAAGTCTCTTTTTGTTGTTTCTGCAGATGGCAAGCTATGCGGATCGGATTGTGATAAAATTTTGGACGAGCTCGAACACATCGACGACGATGCCGAGCATTTCGGAGTGCAGCTTGTCAAGACGCTGGACAGAAGATACGCGAAAAATCTGGGAATCACCAAATTCCCGGCGCTGGTTTACTTCAGGAACAAGCAGCCAACAGTATTTGAAGGTACGATGCAGTTAGCGCTATTGAAATTGTGGCTTTGTAGTTTCAACTCGCTCGTTTTCACTTTATTAATTGTGAAAAAAATGCCTCGATTCAGGTGACTTGATGAATGAAGAAAGTGTACTCGAATGGCTGACGAGCTCATCGGCTCTGGAGAATCCTGATGAAATTGAAGAAGTCAATGCGAAGCTGTTGGAAAAACTAGTGGATGAGAACGATTTCGTCGCGGCTCTATTTTGTAAGTCTCATCTTAACTATGTAAAACTAACTTGCAGGGTTCCCACTTTCTGGAATGTTAAGGAAATGAAAAAGTGTCAGGGAATTTGTCAAAATTCGTGAAATTGTCAGGGAATGTTAGGGAAACTGCGATAGTTTAATATTTTTTAAAAGCAAATTTAAAAAAAACTATATTCATCATTTGAGAACTTTCTTAGCAAATTTATGAAAACAATTATGGGTTAAATCTGTTATAGCTACCGTAGTCTTGTTTGTTTTTTAAGTTGCCACTGCATTCCCTTAATTATTACCGAAGCCCATTCGGTATTTCTTCGAGCCCATTTGGATCCATACTATTGGTCATTTTTCCCGCATGCCATCAGACGTTGGAATTCTCTTCCAAAGGACAGCCTTAAGCTGC
>JAQGAF010003762.1:0-16364 GCA_034687865.1 Kryphioiulus occultus
CTGGGCAGCAATATTCAAGGAGGGGTCGGACCAATGATTTGTATCCAATCTCCTTCACATTTTGGGGACAATTTCTGCAAATTCGTTGCACAAATCTAAGACGTTGATTAGCTATGCCAGTAGTTTTTTTGCTATGGGTATACCATTGCATATTGTCCGTGATAGTTATACCTAATATTTAACGGATGAAACCAAATTTAGAGGAACACCTTCCAGATTATATTCTGGAACTGCTCTCTCCCAAGTTGCCAAGCCTCGTAAGCTGCGGTGTATTACGTGAAGCTTTGCCACTATAAGCCGACTGAATCGCTATTTTCATATTTTGATTGAAGATAAATGAAATTACTTAGGACAGGATGAAGAAAAAAACACGGTATTCTTGTCATCGCGAGCCTACCGTCTAGCGAGATGAGCCGAAGCGCGTCAAAGCAGGAAATTCAATCGTTTTGAAACTGACTTTTCACATGGCGTACAAAATGATGTCGGTTTCCAGCGTGGAAGCTAATTGAACCGTCCTCCCTCGTAAATATCGGCACGCAACGAAAAAACGGGGGAAAATGGGATGGGAAAATAAGAGATTAAGAGAAGAATGGCTCGACACACCCACGGACCCACCCTCGCCATCCCTCAAAGAGGAATCCCATTGTGAGATTTATTTGATAGAGATTTCTGGGCCAGGATTTAAGATCTGCTAGAATCGCAGATTGCCCTGGGCACGGTTTGTGTGGCGATGAGCTCCAAACGTACATCCAAACTGTTTTCAAATGTGATTTTTAGATCAAAACCCTGCTAATTACCTAGAAAGGTAATCTTGTACCTTATCAGGCAATATTAACTACCACGGCATGACATCACTTTAAGACAAACTTGATCATTACATCTTCATTTTAAGTAATCACACTTCATGCCTTGGTCATTATATGGGAAATACCACTTCATGCTTAGCAAAGAAATTCAGCAAATGCCCCAACTCTTGTCTTGGGAATCAATTGTTTTATTCTGAAGGTAATGGAAGAAGCTTACATGAAATAAGTTTAAATTTCGTATTTCATCACAAAATCGTGCTTTTCAGACCCTCGTCATGTTTAACCACACGCCCATAGTGATGACATAGTCTGTCACTGAAAAATTTTGCATTGAGCGATATTTTTAGAAAAATTTGAATGAAAACGATGGTTTTTATGCACATTAAGGCACAGTTTTAAAAAATGCCTCAAGACGAATTTCTTTTTTGCAAAACTGGATGACTGGAAAACTGGATGCAAAAGTGGAGCAAATGCTTCAACTCATCTTTTGGGAAACCTTTTTTTTTCTGAACGTGGTGGAGGCCTAGACTTCCAGAATTTTTTATGTCAAATTTCGTATTTATCGAATATGTTAAGCACCCCCAAAACATGCTTTAAGCAAATGACCAGCATGAATGTCTTGTTCAAGTATTATGTCGTTTAATGAGCGTTCAAGTATTATGTCATCACAAAATCATGCTTTTCAGACCCACGTCATGTTTAACCACACACCCATAGTGATGACATAGTCGTTCAATGAAAAATGTCGAATCGAGCGTCATTTTTATAATAATATGAATGAAAATGATGGATTTTATGCACACTAAAGCACATTTTCAAAAAAATTCCTCAGACGAATATCTTTATGCATAACTGGTTAACAAAGGGTGGATGGAAACCAAATTTTGGTTTAAACTTAAGCTTACAGTAAGTGTCATTACAAAATAGTGGTTTTCATATCCTCGTCAAGTCTGGCTCCACATCCGTAGTGATGACATAAAGTAGATATAGTCGTGATCAGAAAATGTCGAATTGACCGAAATTTTTATGAAAATTTCATGGAGGATGAAGCCTATAGGCAAATAAAAGCTCACTTTCTAAGAAAAAAGACAAAAGCCTCGGGTGAATTTCTTTGCAAAAGTGGTTGCCAAATGATGGATTTGAAAATAAATTTTCATTAAAATACATGATCACTCAGCGTTTGCTTGTGCAAATAATAAGCTAGAACATGTCCCAGCACGTTTGGTGCCATTGAATTCGACATTTGTCGAAAACTTTCTCAGTTCGTAAGTAACTTTGATATTTGAGATTTTCATCCCATTGGGGCAGTTCAGGATTCCTCCGATCGATGACTGTCGACGTTTCCATTTAAGTTTTCCGTCCTTTTTGGTCCTCTTTTGTCCCCGCTTATTTCTGCTCTGGTTTTTGACGTGAATGGATCGTCCGCGGGGGGGCGCTCGTCTGTCGGTGACGTGCGAAGAACCAGGGTTGCGCACCCCCTGTGGCGAAATCGCGAAACAACGAATTAATTGAGATTCTCGTTATCTCGTTAAGAGCTCTTTTGCGACTGAGGTCTTTGTTGGGGCCGTTTTGGGGATGGGCTGGGGCGGGAACGAGTGTGGGTGTGTACGACGGCGGCCATCTTGAATTGGGAAAGGATCGCCTAATACCGAAGACACACCGAACTAAAGTGTGTTTCCCACTCGGTAACGGAAAACCAGATTACGGTTGCATATTTCTCATATGTAGGTGTCGCCCTCGAGGTAACCACGTTTTTTTAATTAGCGCGTTTTTTCTTCGGTGTCTTCAGTATAACGCACGGAATCTACACGTAAAAGAGTGGGATGAACGCCGTATCTGAGATTGTTGAAATTTTAAAAATCAAAACTGATTTATTGTTGACCAGAAAATAACCCATTCTATAATTTAACCATGTTTCATTGTCGTTTTGAAACCAATTTGAAGTAATTCTTAATGGAAGTACATTTTAGGACTTGTGGTGTGATTTTATTATGAAAAGTATTCGGTTAAGGAAATAACAATTAACTTAAATAACACTTAATTTTGACTAAATTTGACTTCCTAAAAAACCGTAAACTAAAATGAAGAATTTGCTTTTCTGCTTTTTAGGAGAAATTAACGTTAACATTGTCTAATGGGATTTTCGTCAATTATCGTAAATACGAACTAACTTATCAATTACTTAATATTCTGATAGCTTTTAAAAAGAATTAAATTTAGCTGAATTATCAACGTAAGAGACAGTTATAAATCCCCATAAAGTCGTAAAACTGAATGAACATTTCAAAATTTCTGCGCTAGTAGCGAAATTTGTTAAACGGTGTAATGGTATTTTGCTAACTTATGTTAACCTAGTACTACAGACCACTAGGCACAGTACATGAATTTCCCCAAATTATCAAATTTTTAAAATATTTTTACGAAAGTATTTGTAGTATATTTCACCAAAACCGCAGAAATTAAAAATATTATTGAAACTACCTTTGTATATGATGATTATTTGTGGACTATTGAATACATAAAATTCTGGACATTTTAGAAAGCGTTATTTCTGAAACTGAATGTATCTTTCCCAAATGCTTGAATATTGAATTTTTGAAATTGTTTTGTGAAATTATCAAATTAATTTTTAAACTATTTCATGAACGCTGATTTTCTTACCTTAACTGCGGTAGCCTTTAAAACCATCTTGATTTTCCATAATTTGCTTTCTGGCTGTTGATTTCCTAAAATTTCAAAAATTACGAAAGTCTGATGGTTGCTGCATCATGACATAAAAATCTCAATTTAGTGTTATTATGCAAATTTTGCTTCAAAATTTTATAACATTCAAAGGAAAATTACTTGATATATATATATATCAAAATAATGCAAATGCGTGATTAAAGACTATCATATAGATGAGGCCAATACCTTAAATTATCATTTGGTAATGATAGACTTTGGTTAGTTGGAAATATTTTAAGTTTAGATCAATAATTAGCATTGCATGACGGCAACCAGCCATACTTGAAATAAACTGCACAACTTCCATGATAAATAATGAAATTCTTTCTATATTAAAAGTTATTTCGTTGTTCTTTAAGTAATACATTGTGATAAGCAGGTATTAAATAATGAATTTGATTGGCTTTTGAGTAAGTAGACATTTTGTCGCAACACGTCATCTTTTGTGCTTTTCAATTGGTTGACGACTTATGGGGCACCGGTGAGTGCAGTGACGTCATCGCTGAACAACTCCATTTTGGCATGATGGCTGCTTTGTCGGCATCGTTTACCCAATTTCTTGATTGTCTTTTGTTTACCGATAACAACGTTAGCAAAGTCACTTTTCTCATAATGGGAAAAACTGTACAAAACCACCCTCAACGCCTGTTTTCACAGTCACTATAAGAAAAAATTTCAAAAATCAGTCAGAATTTAATACTTTTTGTGCAACACTTATACGAAGCAATCCCTGATGGAAAGATTAGTACATGAGCACTTTTGATATCACTACTCCATAGTGATAAATATTGTTTTTTTAATACTGATGTCAGTATATAAAAATCAGTATGGATACTGACATCACTATGGTGATGATATTACTATGGTTAGTAATATCACTATTACTATGGATAGTAGCATCACTATTACTATGAATAGTAATATTAATATTATTACTTGTACATGCAAGTAGTGTCATCTGTATTACAAGATACATTCTTACAATATCAGTACTTATAGTATAATGATGGATACTTACTGAATGTCACTACAGCCCATACTGTACTAACACCACTACTACTGTATACTAATCCATAGTGTTAAGTAGAGATATATACTGGTATCACTAAAGTATCACTAGTTTCCAATAGTGTCAGTAACAGCATAGTGATATCAGCTATTGCAATTAAAAAGGTGGATAGTGATTTTAAATGTTTACAGTCAAATTTAATTGCATTTTGTTGTAAGTTATAAATCTCACTATAGAGAGTTGCAATTGAACTATACATGTTCAATAATTTCACGAACTTTGTGCAAATGTTCTGGTCACACTAATTCTCACCAATATAACTCGTGGTGATATCAGTAAGATTTATACTAATACCACCAAATATCAGTAAAGTTGTACTGATATCACTATGAATTTTATACTGATCCATACTAATCCTTCCCACCAGGTAAATTAGGTATAATTTTCGATAACTGGTCATACTAACGTTGACGAACTGTCCCTGGAACTTTGTTTATCCCCATTTTCATCCTTTTTGGTTGTGTCTGAAGATTCCTGCGAAGATCCCATGTTGTCTAAAAAGCTGAACTGTGAGTCAATTGTGGTTTCTGCTGCAGGAGCACTTGGTCTAGAAGTTACCAAAAGGGTCTCTATTAGTAGTTTGGTCATATACACTTGCGTGCAAAAAAATCGACTCACCTGAAAGAATCGAGTAAAAATGTTTTTCTCTGAAACCAAATGTCCGATTTAAATTCGGAAAAATGTGTTTGTGTAGACAATATGTTCTTCTTTATAATTCGCCTAATTGCATAAAATTCCTCATGCATATTTGAGGCGCAAAATGTCGAACTTATAGCAACCCAAATTTGCATTATTTATGACATATGCATTCTTGTACCACTGTGGCTATACAAGTGTTTCTGAATGCAATTTGATTATCAGAGCTTAATGAACGCACATCCAGATATATTGTTAATTAACGGTTTCTCGATAAAATGACCACTACACCAGACGTACATGTAGCTTCACAAGTTGTACACTATTCTCCAGAGAAACTCAGCAGAAATCCTTTTCACATTAGGCAAATTATAAAGAGGAATAAATTGCCCACAAAACACATTTTTCCGAGTTTAAATCCGACATTTGGTTTCTGAGAAAAACACATTTTTACTCGATTCTTACAGTTGAGTCGATTTTTTGCACTCAAGTGTATTACTGCTTAAATTTCCTGATGCCTACTTTTCCAGTTGGGGCCTTGGAATTTTGATTGGTTGAACTCTACATAACGTTTCGCATTCATCACAAGGGGGCGTTAGTGGTTTGCCGCAGCATTCCTGCTGCCTCCTATATATTAAATCTGGCACTGAAATAGACGAAAAAAATGCAAAATTAGACGTTTTTCACGTATTTTTCACGTACATTTTCCAATATTACTCACCTTTTGCTCTTCTTCCTGGTTTCCTCAACTTCTCCATTGGACGCGATGCCCTTTGACCTTGCACGTTTGCTTCAGCGCCCTCTGGGGCTTGGCAAGAACCTGAATTAGAATCACTGGTGTCCGAACTGCGCACCGGACTGGCGTACTCTGAAAAAATTGGACAAAACAAATAATATTGAAATTAATCAAACGCACGAAATAACATCTTGAAATCATATCAAATGTAGCTTTCATCCGTTTACTCACATTGGTACAAAATATAAGAAACAATCAAAGCACATTTATAGTCATATAAGCTAGGCTTCATATGTACGCATTATGTAGCCATAAGAGTTGTATGACGACATAAGTACACCATATGACTGACGTCATTGGGCATGACACTAACATCAACCTGACTGAGCCTAAAATTCGCTAACAACTTTGAAAAACTGTAAATCAGGTCAATTAAAATTTATGAAATAATCTAAGGATATTCCATAGAAAATGTGAGGGATTTTAAGGGGGACTCAAACTGAACTTAAGTTCAATTAGTAAAGCTCCATGCAAAATTCATGTAACGGGTCATATAATCCTTAAGGAGAAAATATATTAAGAATATATTTATTTTTTGGATATATTATCCATCAATTGAAAATATATCAGAATTGGCCTGATTTCATATATGAATAATATAATTATTATACTGCATCCATACATTAACAGCCACCTGTTAAAGATGGAGATGCAGTGTTAAAACTTGGGGTTATAATTTGTCGTTTTTTATACTGTTTCTTGACTTAATTTTATCCCAAATAACCCAAATTAAGCGTTTACATTAAATATGCAATGCCATATTTCTTTTGCACAATTATTTTGGTAATAATATATAATGTAGACCTACTTTATACAGGCTGTATTCATAACATATTAAGAATATATTGTCCATAATATTTTACGAATATATTTTCCATAAAATATCATAATATATTATGAAAAATATATTCTTAATATAATATGAATACATTTGTCTTCGTTATATATTATTACCAAAATATTTGTCATATATTACAAATATATTTCCTTTTTTTAAATGTGTAAAATATTAAGAAGGTATATCAGTATATTTCTAATATGCTACTCTCATATCATTTTCCATTAACGTTACAAACAACAATATTAAGCTTTCATGTTAGGAATATTTTGAAAAAAATTAATAAGATCATATGCCGAAACCCAATTTAAATCTGATTATTTTATGGAAAAACTGTCTTGCCACAAAGGTGTGAACTTCCAACTACCTTTGACCCAAACAGTGCCTAAGGGGTGGGAGATGGGTTCGATCTAAGGAGGTGCCTCATCCCTAATAACGTGAACAGTGCAAGGATAAAAAGATTCGGATTGATTTCTGCGAGGGTGTGGTATTTTAAAGGGTATTAGAGGAATCCACATCATTCAAATACCCAATGAAAAGTAACCTAAGACATGATGAATCTGTGTAAGATGAAGATCAACAAGCTGCTGCCAATGAGCGTTACCCTGGTCGTCGGAGAGGGAAGAATCGGGGCCTTGGCCCTCTTCTTTTTTCAGCATAGGATAAATGTTGCCAGATCCAGACCCAGAGCCCACCTAAACACGAAAAAAAAGGCCAAAGGTCAAGTTTTTTGAAAAAGCAGCCCCTGGAAAATAAACTTGAGGGCAACCCGCAACGCATGTGTGTAAGCAATGATTGCTTGACTATAGGGGGGGAAACATCGTACAGGGTGTCGATTATTCGTTGGCACATTATGGTGCTTATATTCCAGTTAATTTTACTTAGTGGAACTTTCATTAGGACACCTGCCATTTTGTATTTGAAATAAATCCGTGGAAGATTCACTTACTGCCCTACTAGAATCTGGATTTCCGCTCCCTTGTCCATCGGCGTAAATCTCGTATTTCTTCCAGTCTTCCGCAGTGAAATTCTCCGTTTTCCCATCCGCCGGAAGTTGATAAGTTGCATAAGGCTGTAGCTCGTCTCCACCCCCAACTGCTGCTCCCCCTAAAAGTATCGGTCAGTTTTAGAACTTCTGGAAAGGTCAACCAATGCACGCTGCTGCGTTTGGCCAATAATCCAAGGTGGAAAAATGTATAGGGTACAAACAAGTATATATGGATCAACTAAAGTTAATCCAATATATAAATATACGAAGGCCATAACGAAAGTAACGCAAAATGTTTTTTTTTTTGTAAATTCACTTTTTATCCTACAGAATTGAGATTTTTACTGTTAGTTGCTATTTCATTTAGGAACACAAAACTACTGTATTTTTCAAATTAATTTCCATCAATTTGGATGGTATCACTCCATCTTGAAGCAAGAGCATGTTTACCTGCACTGTAAAATAGGGATTGGTGCATCTGCATGTAGATTGAGACCATTTTCTTTCAAAATGCATTTCAAAATACACTTCAGAATGCATTTTAGAATACAGTTGAAATGCATTTCACAATTCTTGACTAAATTCAAATGAATTTTGAAATGCTTTTGGAATAATATTTTAAATATATTGTTACATGAATTGTGAAATGCATTTCACAATGCGGGTATTGCAATGCATTGATTTAATGGTGTAATGATCAGAAATACATTTCAAAATGCATTTTCATTCGGTATTGGAGGAGTCCTTATGAATCCCGAAATTTTTTACCATGACTGCTATTCAGTGGTTCAGACAAGTTTGTTTCTATTTTTACCTTGCAGGCAGACATATTTTGATTCAAGTTCATATTGATGTAATTTATTTAAAATAATAGTTTTGTGTTCCTAACAGTAAAAATTTTAATGCTGTAGAATAAAAACCGAATTTACAAATAAAAATGTTTCGCGTTACTTTCGGTACGACCCTCGTATCAATATCTTACGTTATTTAATCATTTATCCATTTCATCATAATTTTTTACGAAATCCTGAACATATTCATGAAGGTTCACGGAAAGTTGTCGCCAACATTTGTTCGCATAAGTGCATTGCTTGCTAAGCCTAACTTAACCTATCCTAACTGAAACCTAACCTATTCTTTTCGGGGAACAATTGTTGACGAACCACTTTCCGGACATCATTCATGAACAATTTTTTAAAAAAGTTATTTACGTTTCATGCAATGCATAAGTATATTTTGGCATGACCATGTTTCTAGCCATGTACACTGCACATTATGGGCTCATTTGTTAATGGTTATACATGCTGTTGATTCCACGTGTGACGAGGTCATAGGTGAAACTGAAAGGAATAATTTTTCCATCTTGGATGGCCGCTGTATAAGTGGATTTTGGGCATTGTTTTCAAGGGCTTTTGCCTCTCTATTCTAGGGTCATTCCGGAAACTTGGTCCCTTAGTGTGGGAGTTTTACCTTGACCACCTTGTCTGGGGATTTTGGGCGCGGAAGGGTTGGGGGCATCGAGATGGGCAAGAAGACAGGCGAAACTACCCTTGTCAAAATCGGCGGCCATGTTGGGAGGCTTCTTCATGGTGCTGGACATGTAACGGGCCTCGTAGTGCTTGCCCACATCCCTCGAAGTAACTAAGAAAATAAAAATCCAGGACGTCATGAAACTGACCAATGGCTAGTCTGGTCAATTTAGGCTTGAGTCCTGTTTTACCTGCGTGCCTTGTTGGACTTTCCCTCTGATTTCGAAAACAGTAAACGGCCACGATGGCAGTGATGACAACGATCAAAAAAGCGAGAATTGGAAACAAAATTTTGAGATCCAAATAATCGTCTCCTTTGTCGTTTCTCTCAGTCACCTCAACGTCTGGTATCACTGAAAAAAAAATAGGTTGGTTTCAGAATTGTGGTTAATTTACCATTCAGAATGGTTGGTTCTTCTTAGACGTTATCTGAATTCTTCTATGACAGTCTTTACTGATATGCAAGAAGGTTTATTGTCTAAAATAAGATTGTCTATCTGAACTAGAATTATCAGATTTAAATCAAATTTGTCAGGTTTCAAACAAAATTTGTCTTTTGGGTTACAACATCTGTATTACATTCTTGAGCACCTTAACTCAATTCTGTCAGCTTCATGTTTGGTGCTGAAGGATATGTGAACTAAAATCGTCAGATTTCCATTGAATTCTATCATACTTTCACCAACTGTTGTCATATTTCAGTTAGGTGTTCTCTTTATGTTGTTGACCTCATATCAGGTTTTGGTAAATATCAATTAAGTTACAGTAAACCTGAATGTCCTATATGACCTGGTTTCTAGTATCTGCACTGATTTCTAATGAAAAAGGCATCTGTGCTGTTTAAATTACAATGGTTTCTTTTGTCAGATTTTCCATGTCTTTGTCAGGTTTAACTGGTTTCTTGCCAGATTTCATCTGACTTCTCTGATTTTCAGGTTTTCTTGCTTGATTTCAACTCTATTCTTGTCTGGGACAAAAACTGCCTATATCTGAGCTAGAATTTTCAGATATAAATCAGATTTGTCAGGTTGCAAACTAAATTTGTATTTGGGTTACAATATATCATTATTACATTCTTGAGCACCTTAACTCAATTTTGTCAGTTTTATGTTTGGTGCTGACGGATAATTGAACTAAGATCGTCAGGTTTCCAATGAATTCTGTCTTATTTTCATTAACTATTGTCATATTTCAGTGAGATGTTCTCTGTATGTTGTCGACCTTACACCAGGTTTTGTCATATTTCTACTAAGTTGTCAGAGTGAAATTTCATAAAACGTTATCTTGATTTCGTTTTAGTTGTTGAAAAATGCAACAGATGAAAATAAGCAAATGAACGAATTATTATTAAAACTTTGGTCAAAAGCCTGTAGGACCCTATAAATTAGTACTTATTTCAATAAATACAGTGCGGTTTGCGAATTATTTTATATTTATCCTACCAATGTCAAATTAATAATTTGCTACAACTCCTTGAGGTTTTATCACTACAGCAGTCATTCGAGGCGTTTTTTTTGCCATCATCCCTAGATTTCGATTTCGATTCGTGCTGAGCAACATTTTTCGACAAAATTGACAACACATGTTCGATGGGATGTTGGTTGGGATTCTGTTCTGCATAATTCAACAGTTCAATCTCTTGCTGTTCAAACCTGACCTCAAAACAGTACATAATAAAAACTCGTTATTCAAAAAGCAATTCAAGAATTTAAGCCTAGCACTAAAAAAACTATAGTTGAACTTCAATGTAAATTTCATCCTACCAAAGCACCATTTGCCCAATAATCACTTGTCAAAAGTATGTGTTTTTGGCAACTTGTTTACTCGAACTCATTAGGTAAACGAATAATATCCTACTGCGAAAAAAAATAACTGAAGAAGCAAATACTTGCAAACATCAGGCCTTTCATCAATAGGCAACTTTACGGCAATTTGCAGTTGTCGTAAATTCTTATGACATGTTCTCGAATTGTTTCAAAGAAAGGCCAGTTAAGACCAAAAACTGGAATTTTTTTTGTAAATATCTCCCAAACAAGGCTTATTTTATGGGGTGCTACAGGTTTTATTATCAAAGGTGTATTTACTTCCAGGGTGTGACCGGGTCATGAACTCGTACTCTGCCACGGATGACCCCGCGCTGTTGTGAGCAGTCATTCTGAGGTTGTACCAAACGTCCGGCTTCAAGTCCAAGACTGGGTAGAGTTCCTTTTGCATTATCACGTTATTGGATACGAGCATCCAGAGCTCTTGTGACCTGGGCTTGTACTCGATGACAAAATATAAAATTCGGCAACCGCCATCTTCCCAGGAGGCCAAATTGAGCATTATAAAAGTACTATTCTCTCTTATTAATTTTTCTTTAGGCGGTGGTTCAGGTGCTGAAAGACAAAACAGAGATGGTTGAGAGGTCCTGATGCCTCGTCCTTTGACACTTAACCCCTACTGACCTGAACCTTGCGTGCGGACGGTTTTGCTTTGGCTGGGTTCTCCAACCCCATTGCGGTTCCTCGCTGTCATGTACAGTTGATAGCGAGTCCCACACCAGAGGTCATCCAATTTGGACGACCTTAGTTTCGAACTGAACGAAACGGACTCCCATTCGCCGAAATCTCTCTTGTAGTGAAGGATGTACTCTGTGGAATTTAATTGATGGAAATTAGGAGAATTTTGCGAGATTTCGTGTTTCTTCGGGTACGAATGCGGGGATTTTGCAGACTGGTTAAACAAACCATGAAAGCAAACCTGAATCATGGTGAGTCTTACACACCTTCAATGGGTCCGCCACCATCTGGCCCAGGTCTCCACTGCAGGTGGATGGACGTGACTGTGGCTGACCCAACCACCAGCGAGGGTGGCTCTGGTGGTGCTGCGGAGGATAAACATAACGGTTACGTGGAGCGTAACGAAGCCTGATATTCTGAAACTGCTCAACAGACTGTTTTGAAACAAAGGTTGTACTGGAAGAGAGGTTTTAATAGAGGAGTTCATGGCGTGGTCAACCTTGCACTGAGAGGTGGTACGAGGTTTTGTCCGTTCCGTGAAGGTTGCGAACCCGGCACGTGTAGTTGCCGGCGTCCGTACTCTGTATGCCCATTATATGAAGAGCGCCCTCTGTGTCCGAAAATATGCGATCGCTCATCAGAATTGTTTGGTCCCTAGGAGTGAAAGATGTCAATGATAAATTAATCCGGCAAATTCTCCGATGTTACTTTTTTCATGTTAGGTCCATGCCGGTGTACCGTTACAAAAGAAATGTACGTGATCCCAAAGGCACCATTCAGTTAAACTCCAGAAAACAGTGTTATTTTCACTTAAAAGGTGTTAATTCCACTTACTCAAATTTCCATTCCCTCTCCGGGTTTGGAATCCCAACTGCACGGCAAGGAAGCGTTAGGTTGGCTCGCCACCTGGTGCTAACGCGGTCATCGAAGCCGATAATACGTGCTGGAACTAGGAAATTCATTGTTCAGAATTCAGTACATAAAATTGCTACAAAAGCTAATCAGAAGTAATGCATGATTAATCATAGCACAACATACTGTATGACTAAGTTAGTTTGCTGTATCAGGAAAGGAGAAATGGATTCATGTGATACTTTTTCAAATATATGGTTATGAGTCCAGATAGTCAAAGATAATTAGGAAGACTGAAGATTAGGAAGAATTGAATGTATTTTAAGGGTGTAAAAATTCGAGTTGAAATTCCGTCGTCCAGACGTTGTGTGATGTCATCCCTATACCTGCCATGCGAAAAATTTGCTTTGACATTTTCTCTTTAAAAAATTTCTAATAATGGCTAAATGTAATTTTTTCTCAATGATGATTAAGTCGTTCACTGGCGATCGTTTGTTTTTTTAAGTTAAATAAAGTCGTCCGTTGATTTACGAATAAATAAATAAAGTTGAAAAAAAATGCAAAATGTCATTCGGAGGTCAATTTGCCTCACCCTATAAATGACCTTTTGAATTTTTGCCATATTTATTTGTTTATAAATCAACCGATGACTTTATTTAAGTAAAAAAAAGGAGAACGATCGCTGGTAAACGACGTAATCTCGATGGGGAAAAATTAAACTTAGCCATTATTAGAAAAATTTCAAAGAGAAAATGTCAAAGTAAATATTTTGCATAACAGGTCTAGGGATGACGTCCACACAACGTCAGGGTGACGCTGGGGTTGTAGACCTCCTTAAGCACATTAATTTCAAATTTGCATCCAGAGCTAAGATTTCCTTCATAAACTTAATAGCACCCAACGGGGTATGCTGCCCCTGTAAAGGGCAAACATTACATACATGGGTGCTAGTAGGGGATGCTTGTGTCCAGGGGTTGCCCCTTGAAAGGGGCAAACATTACATACACGGGAGATAGCAGGGGCAGCTAGTATTCAGGGGCTGTCTCTTAAATGGGAGCAATGAGCAACTAATGGCTGGACAACAGCTTTTAAGGGATCAGGTCCTTCAAAATTGTTCATACATTTAATTACTGAAACAAAGAGAAATTCAAATTTCGTGGCTTGTCTTGGCCTTACCATTTGGTCCCGGAGTTTGCGAAACGACTTTGGTGCTCTGGCCTTCCCCGATGCTCGTGGATGCCGTTACCCAAAACTCGTATCGACGCCCTTCTCTCAAATTCCTCACTTCGTGGGTGGTGTAATCGGACGATATGATGTGCTTGGTCATATCCTTGTCAGAGTTGTGAAATGATAATTCAATTTAAAACATAGCGACAAATTCCCCGTGAAGAATACTAGTTTCAATTTGTTTTCAGCGTATGGATTCCTTACTTACATCTTGATCACTGTCTGCGTTTCTAGAATATAAAGTATACTTGGTGATGACGCCATTAGTACGTTGGGGCACTCTCCAGACCACGTGGATGGAGTCCACGGACACGGTGAGGGCCTTGATTTCTGATGGGGCATCGGGCACTTTAAGAAAACATAAGAAGTGATTGCGAGACAAATGAATGTCTGTATTATAGATGGAAGTTTTCCTTACCATCTTCCTGAGTTTGACAAAATATGGGTCTGCTTCTGACACCATCACCCACATGAGTGAAGGCCAGAGCTTGTATACTGTAATTTTCGTATTTTTCCAATCCATGGATTATCGTCTTCCAGGCAGACGTGCTTTTTACCTCGGTGTCCATCCCATCTGACAAAAAATTAATTTTGTGAAAACTTATCGTCTTGAAATATGGTTTAATTAGTGATCCATGACAAGTGGCACATCCAAGGTGATGGACTCTTCAAAATGGTCTTGGACTCATAATGGTCAATCGACTTACTTACCATACCATTCAGCGGTTGGGGCATACAGTATCTTGAAACCTTGCAAATGGCCGTTGATACCCGCTTTTGGTGGGGGTGTCCACGTGACCAAAAGGCTTTGGGACGACAGTGAGGAGCAACGCAGGTTCTCAGGAGGCTTGCTAGGGACTGGAATGAAACAATTTTTTTTCTGATTTTTTTTTTCAAAATCTTAATTTATTCGATTTTTGACAACCTTCATAAAGCCTTTTCTAACACCTAGGACAAGTTTCTTACAAACATGTTTTGAGGAATTCCTCCAATATGTGTCTTGAGAAGTTGCTCGAGAAAGGCTTGGCATTTTCTCAAAAGTCTGACATTGTCTCCATAGTTTCTGGGAACAAATTTCCTCAAAATGTTTCCTCATTTATAACTGAAAACATGTTTGAGGAAACATTTTAACCTTTTTCCTCCAATATGTGTCTTGAGAAGTTTCTCGAGAAAGTCTTTTGGTATTTTCTCCATAGTTTCTGGAAACATATTTCCTCGTGTTTGAAAGAACATTTTAGGCCTTTTTCCTCCAATTTGTTTCCTAAAACATGTTTCTAAGAAACGTTTCTAAGTGTGGACGAGGCTTCAGACAAGGTTGAATATTTTTGGAGGTCTACCAAATATTGAGGCATCATTTTTAAAATAATTTGCGTAAAAAGCAGTCACTTGTCATGCAGTTTTGTAAACAATTTCTCTATTTTTCTGAAAATTTGCTTTGATGTGCCTTTAATCCATCACTTTGGATCTAATGATCCAGGACATTGTTCAGCTGTACATTTGGTGTTAATTCTGAACTACATTGTGTTTTGACTGACCATCTTCCATGGTTTGAGCCACAACATCCTCCGATTTTGGACCCGTGCCATGCCGGTTGAAGGCCTGCACCGTGACCGAATATTTGGTGAACTTCTTGAGGTTTTGCAGCTCCACGTTGAGCTCTTCAGCAGAATCCGCTTCGGCCAAGGCGTTGACTGTCTTGAAGGAGTAGGCGTCAGTCGAGTCGTGTATCCGGTATCCGACGTTGTAACCGGAAATCTCGCCGTGCCAAAAATGGTATTTCGGGGGCTTCCACGTCACCTTAAGGGTTTTAGGGTCCACTGCGTTCACCTGGACGTCCTCTGGTGGTCCTCCGGGTGCTGAAGATATAAAATAAGCTCGTATCAGCAGAAGATAGAGATGATTCTCACTTTCCTGCAATGAACTTTTATTTGTCTGGAACTTCCGGCCAACCGATGAGCTTTCGGACATTGCCTTTCAATGTTTGAGAAGTTTGTTACACTACATGGACATTTTTTGGGACTCTAAACATGTCTTCGTTACATTATGGAAAGTGTTTACAAAGTCAGAAAAGTTTTTGCAAAATCTGGAAAACATTATAAATACTTTGGAAAGTGTTGCTAACTTGCTAATTTCTGGAACGTTTTAACATTGCCTCGAAAGTCTTGACATTGTCACTTACAAAGTCTATGCAGTCTTCATATTATCTGGAAAGTCTCGAAATTATCTGGAACGTCTTGACGTTGTCTGGAACGTCTTGACGTTGTCTGGAACGTCTTGGCGTTGTCTGGAACGTCTTGGCGTTGTCTGGAACGTCTTGGCGTTGTCTGGAACGTCTTGACGTTGTCTGGAACGTCTTGACGTTGTCTGGAACGTCTTGACGTTGTCTGGAACGTCT